>CM056381.1:50242206-50354706 GCA_029718625.1 Synaphobranchus kaupii
ATATTTCCAAACGTGATTACTTAGACAAAATTGCATATAGGCTGTGGCCAAATTATTCCCCATTACTGTAACCAGGCTCTGGTGTCTCTTCTGTCTATAAACATAGGTTGGGAACAGTAGGCCTAAATGAATAATGACATAAGATACAGCTTTCTGAGTTTGGCAAAGGTTGTAGCCTACTCACAAACCATTGTTTTTATTTTCGAGTCCCGGTAAAATTCCCCGTTAACATATAACTTGTCAACCACCCAGGCGAACTTCGCCTCTGTACAATCTGATGCGGGAATTGTTCGTTCATTGAGTATTTCTGTACCCTTTAAGATGACGTCCCGCGTTCAAGAACCGACATCTTCCTTTTAAATTCCGTAAACTTTGCAACAATCGGAAGCCGGTCTTTCAGCATTATACTTTTTGCGACCAAGTCTGTACCCTATCAAACTGGATATCTTGGATTACCTCGGTTGTCATCTTCAGCTCCTCTTGCATAATTTGTTTCACCCGTTTCTCCCGTGGATTCGTAGGTCTCCAAGTCATCTTCTTTGATTCCCATAAACAGAAAATTGTCTCGTGTTTCCACATTGTAGATCAAGCTTTCAGTTTAGCATTCTCCACTTGAGAACTTCAGTAGTTGCTTGCAATATCCCAACGTCCGTTTTCTTTTTTGCATTTTCTTTTTTTCAGGTCTTCGACGAATGCATTGTTGTATCCGACGGCCGCCTTAAGTTCTGTTACGTCTTTTATTAATTCATGCAATAGATTTGAATTAGGTCTTTCGTTGATGCAGAGAGCGATCATCCCGCGGTTATCGTCTTTTCAGCATCGCTTGAAACCAAGTTGATGGGCTCTCCCACACGCTTCAATTCATGTTTAGCAGTCATGTTCGCGTAATAAAAATCGATAGATCATCAACAGTTTGTTCCGTTCTTTACTTTATTCAATTCCAGTATACTAGTGCTCCTTTTACTTCGGATGAATTATATAATTGGCCACGAGGGTAGAGTAAACAAAAACTCAAAACATTATCACCCTACTCTTCCACTTCCGTCATCGCATTCTCAGTAATGTAGTAACGTTTTATTTCTACTTATATTAATTGCGTGGTTGTGTGGTTCAAAAATCGCAAAATGTGTTTTTTTTTGTGAATGGCAAATGACACTTTTAGCCATGTAGCCCCATCCAGCCCTCCGCCAATTTTTTTTTTACCGTTCTACACTTACCTAACACAAAAAAACTGACCACTAGTGGCGCCATATAATGTACTTGAATGGAGCATAAAAAAATGAATGGCGGAGATGGGGAGATATTGGTCTCCTCTCTCTCTCGCGCTCTCTCTCTCTCTCTCTCTCTCTCTCTCTCTCTCTCGCTCTCTCTCTCTCTCTCTCTCTCTCTCACTCTCTCTCCTCTCTCTCTCTCTCTCTCTCTCTCTCTCTCTCTCTCTCTCTCTCTCCTCTCTCTCTTCTCTCTCTCTAAGGTCTTTGCCATAGACTGTCGAACGGACAGCTCTCTGGGACAACCACAGAACTGTGGGGACAACACTAAGCAAAAGAGTGTAAAGGGACATCTAACGTCTCTGTTGTAAGCTCCGTTGTGGAGGATCACTATAACAAGATATTTTATAGTAGACTACGTATATACTAGACTTATTTGACTTAACATACTTGCTACGCATCAGGTTAGCTACCATTCGGCTGTGATAACGTTACATGAATGGTAACGTTAGTTATGAAAAGGTATTTGCTGGAATTGTCAGGTAAGTTAACTATAAAGCCTCTACAGAAATGCTCGCTAACCGAGTTGCTAAGAAACTAATTTCAACTTGTCAACAGTTAGCCATCTAATGTTTTTTTAAAGGCTTAACTCGTCTTGAGCCACACATTATGGCCCCTGCCCCAATACTCACGCTTGCGCACTTCAAATGCAGGGTTGCCCAGCGAGAACCTCACTGCTTCAGGGGCTTAGTCTGTCTCATTTCTTATTTTGCAAGTGCGGGAGTGCTTGACTGCGCTCTTTATAAGCGCTTGATATGGACTTCTCGTGAGTCCGTGTCGAAGCAAAACTTTGCCCATAGTTTTTTGCCTTATCTTGACTTTCGACACTCTGGCCAATGAGAGCAGTATTCTGTGTGCAAGTAGACCTACTGCACAATGGAGCATAGGAACGTTATGTGCACAACGATGGCGAAGAAAATCATCTTCAAGTATAAAGTGAAAAAAATATAGAATAACTATATGTATGATGCTCAGTAAATATGTCATGCGATTTCTTTCCTGTAAATTCACATTTTATTGTAGCTAAGAATCGGTGCAGTATGGGCTGCAGCCTGATGGAATAGCCTATGTAGGTTGAGCAGCAGAAAGGCTTCTCAGGCTGGCTGGTGACAATCGCTAATTATATCAAATAACACAATGCGGGACCTACAGTACAGTTGACATAGTCTACATTTATTAAACTGAACTCAGCGCTCCGGTTTTCCCAAACAGCTCTGCTGTTCTAGCTAGCTATTATGCAATGGTTACTTTACAAAGCAAATGTCCTCCAGCGTTTGTGTTATTACAAACCCCAATTCCAAAAACATTTGAAACTATGTAAAATGTACATAAAAGCAGACAGCAGTGATTTGTAAATTCTCTTTTACGTACATTTAATTGAAAACAGTACAAAGAAAAGATATTTAATGTTTTACCTTATCAACTTTATTGATTTTTGTAAATGTACGTTAATTCTGAATTTGATGCCTGCAACACCTTCCAAAAAAGTTGGGACAGGAGCAAAAAAAAATGGATCTCTTACACAACATTGTACTGTGTGCATCCATATCTTTTTTCTTCCTTTTATTTATTTATTTTTTTTTGCAGTGATGGATGGAGACCAGTCCAGTGACCTGATGCGGTCTGTGAAGAGTAGGCTCATTGCCGAAACTGATTGTGAAGAAGGAAGAGGACCATCAGTGCAAAGACTTTGCAGAGGAGGACCACTTAGATACAGAGCTGAGGAGAGCTAAGCTGATTGGTGAGCAGGTAGCAGGACTGCATAGCTCAACCTCTCTTTTGTGGCATTTTATTTTCTAACTTGTAGCTCCGCTGTCTGTCTTGCTATTTTTATCATTTTATACTCAACTATTAGGACCAGATTTACCACAAAAGCAGTTGCTATGAGTCTGCAGGCTAATTTAGCCCCCCCTTTTAAAGGGTTAAATCATCTGGGCCACTATTCTGCAACCTGACCCAAGAAGATACGTTCTTGCACTATCAGCCCAAATCATCTTCAGCCTGGCACAAGAGGGTTTTCCATCTCAAATCATGGGTCAGAAATCACTATGAGCTAATTCAGGCCAGTATTTCAAGGGTTAAATTGTCTTGGGCCGCTCGTATGACACTGCCTATTCGTCAGTATGGACATTTAGGCTGTGTCTCAAATGGCAAATATGCTGCCTTAGAAGGCAACAATTTGAAGGCAGCATCTCATGTATCCTTCTCTGGGTATGATATTGCAAGCCTTTTGCGATTACCTCAGGGTTCTCACTTCCTTTAATTTAATGGCAGCCAAAAACAACAAGCGGCACCAGAGGATCTTTTTTTACAGTGTGGACATGCAGTAAAACTCCATCATTTGTTGTACCTATATCTAAAAATATATATAATGTATTTAATACACAGGAATAGTGTATCTGATGTTTTTAAGCCTCTGTGAGCTTTTCATTAACTAGCAAGCTAACATGGCGTAATGAACCAACCGTAAACACTGATCTCACGTGACATCATCCTGCCTTCTAAGTGCATCTCAAATTATTATTATTATTTTTTTTTTGCAGTGATGGATGGAGACCAGTCCAACAACCTGATGCGGTCTGTGAAGAGGAGGAGGCCTATTGCCGATCAGATTGTGAAGAAGGAAGAGGACCATCAGTGCAACGATTTTGCAGAGGAGGACCACTTAGATACAGAGCTGAGGAGGGCTCAGCTGATTGGTGAGCAGTAGCAGGACCGCATAGCTCAACCTTTCTTTTGTGGCATTTTATTTTCTAACTTGTAGCTCCGCTGTCTGTCTTGCTATTTTTATCATTTTATACTCAACTATTAGGACCAGATTTACACAAAAGCAGTTGCTATGAGTCTGCAGGCTAATTTAGCCCCCCTTTTAAAGGGTTAAATCATCTTGGGCCACTAATCTGCAACCTGACCCAAGAAGATAGATTCTTGCACTATCAGCCCAAATCATCTTCAGCCTGGCACAAGAGGGTTTTCCATCTCAAATCATGGGTCAGAAATCACTGTATGAGCTAATTCAGGCCAGTATTTCAAGGGTTAAATTGTCTTGGGCCGCTCATGTCACACTGCCTATTCGTCAATATGGACATTTAGGCTGTGTCTCAAATGGCAAATATGCTGCCTTCGAAGGCAGCATTTGAAGGCAGGAAGGCATCGAGGCGTGTCTCATTCCCAAGTTTGTATAAATTCCTGCTTTCTAAGGTGCCTTAGAAGGCAGCATTTGAAGGCAGCATCTCATGTATCCTTCTCTGGGTATGATATTGCAAGCCTTTGCGATTACCTCAGGGTTCTCACTTCCTTTAATTTAATGGCGGCCAAAAACAACAAAGCGGCACCAGAGGATCTTTTTTACAGTGTGGACATGCAGTAAACTCCATCATTTGTTGTACCTATATCTAAAAATATATATAATGTATTTAATACACAGGAATAGTGTATCTGATGTTTTTAAGCCTCTGTGAGCTTTTCATTAACTAGCAAGCTAACGTGGCGTAATGAACAACCGTAAACACTGATCTCACGTGAGTGCATCTCAAATTATTATTATTATTTTATTTTTTTTGCAGTGATGGATGGAGACCAGTCCAGCAACCTGATGCGGTCCGTGAAGAGGAGGAGGCCCATTGCCGATCAGATTGTGAAGAAGGAAGAGGACCATCAGTGCAACGATTTTGCTGAGGAGAACCACTTAGATACAGAGCTGAGGAGGGCTCAGCTAATTGGTGAGCAGTAGCAGGACCGCATAGCTCAACCTCTCTTGTGTGGCATTTTATTTTCTAACTTGTAGCTCCGCTGTCTGTCTTGCTATTTTTATCAATTTTATACTCGACTATTAGGGCCAGATTTACACAAAAGCAGTTGCTATGAGTCTGCAGGCTAATTTAGCTCATTTAAATTACGTGCATGGCAACAAAGTACTTTGGTGGATAATGGTTCTTGTCTATTTTTGTTACTGTAACCAGCCACTGAACAATACGACAAAGCCATTTCCAAGGCATGGGTTAGGGTTAGTTCGGAATTGTGGACATAATGTCTCATTTACAACTTACCCATGATGTTGTTAATTGATGGAGACCATTTTCAGCTGATTCCATGCTGTCCTTCTTGTGGACATACAGATCCTTTCCAAAAAATTAGAATATCATGGAAAAGTTTTTTTTTTCCATAATTCCATTCAAAAAGTGAAACTTTCATAGATTATAGATTCATTACACACAAAGTGAAATATTTCTAGCCTTTATTTGTTTCATTTTTCATAATTTTGGCTTACAGCTCCAGAAAACCCCCAAAACAGTATTTCAAGAAATTAGAATAGTGTGTCGAAAATCAGCATTTACTTCAGTTATTTCAGAGAAGTGGCTTGACTCGAGGAATCCGATAGTTGTAGCCCATGTCCCGGATACGTCTGTACGTGGTGGTTTTTGAAGCACTGACTCCAGCCTCAGTCCACTCCCTCTGCATCTCCGCCAAATTTTGGAATCGTCTTTGCTTGACAATCCGCTGAAGTCTACGGTCATCTCTTTTGCTTGTGCACCTTCTCCTGCCACATTTTTCCCTTCCACTAAACTTTCTATTGATATGCTTGGACACTGCACTCTGTGAACAGCCAGCCTCCTTAGCGATGACCTTTTGTGGCTTACCCATCTTCTGGAGGGTGTCAATGATGGTCTTCTGGCCAATTGTCAAGTCTGCAGTCTTCCCCATACTGAACCAAACTGAGATAAACACTTTGCAGGTGTTTTCAGTAAATTAGATGATAGTGTGACACTCAATCTAAAACATTCATTCTCTGAAATAACTGAAGTAAATGCTGATTTTCGACACACTATTCTAATTTCTTGAAATACTGTTTTGGGGGTTTTCTGGAGCTGTAAGCCACAATTATGAAAAATGAAACAAATAAAGGCTTGAAATATTTCACTTTGTGTGTAATGAATCTATAATCTATGAAAGTTTCACTTTTTGAATGGAATTATGGAAAAAAAAACAACTTTTCCATGATATTCAAATTTTTTGGAAAGGATCTGTACACGTTGCTAATGCTAGCGCAACTCTATGGTAACCGGTAGCATCCATTACCAAACGCACTTAAACACTCCACAGTGAAGTACGGCGACGGAGCGAACGTGGCCATTACAACTTATTGCTCTTTGTTGTTGTAGTCGTCCAGTGCCGGCACTACATTCGTAGGTAACGTAAAGTACCGCTCTGCTGCCGTACTTCGACAGAGAATATAGGTCAGCACAAAGTAAAGGATTCAACGATAGTTTGACTTCAAAAATGATGGTATAAACACTCAAATTAACCCAGATAGACTGTCGTCGTATTTTATTTGCTTTGGGTGCACTGTGGAGTGTTTAAGTGCGTTTGGTAGTGGATGCTACTAGTTTCCTTAGAGTTGCGCTAGCATTAGCAATGTCTGTATGCCCACAAGAAGGACAGCATGGAATCAGCTGAAAATGGTCTCCATCAATCAACAACATCATTTATGTCCAAAATTCCGAACTAACCCTTTAACTATCTATTCTTTTCGATTATTATCTGACGAATGAGCAATGCGCCAAGTAAAAACGACACGTGAGTGATTAGTTTGTTTCGATGCTGAGCTGTGCAAGGAGCAAGCTAATGTCACTAGCTAGCACCACGGAGGGATGGATAAAAAGGTGAAAGATTGGGAGAGGGATAAAATTGGTATATGGATAAGGAGAGCAGAAAAAAATAAACACTTTAGCTAACTATTCCAAATCCAAATGCTGATAACGCGGACAACTATTTTCAAGAGCAAACAGAACGAGCGTTTGGTTCAGACTTCAGACAGGATTTCTTAGTGGGACAGGACGGTTTTATTCGCCTCAAACTATGGGAGGAGTTATGTAATGAGATCAAAGTATGTATTGGTTGAGGTTTCACATCTACGTCACCATGGACCCATTTCGACTCCACCCTTTTTTTTCAGCATACAGGAATAAAGAGATATAGATAGACTGAAATTTAACGAGATTGCAGTGGAATTTGTTCCTCAAGCTTTATTACTGCTCAATACATGCCTTAATAGCCATAAATAATGTGGTTATAAGCATATTACGGATTTTTCTTGACCGTCACTTTAAATGTGTTCATGCATATGTATACCTGAAGTGAAAATGCTAAAACAGGGTGGAGATTGATTAAACAGGGAGGGGATGTTTCCCGCCTGTTGTTCTATCAGTGTTACTATTATTTCCTTAGTTGGACCACCACTTTTCCTGTATTATGTTGTAGGAAGGTTTTTCTTTATGCTGGTGTAACTGGAGATATCAACCCCTGCGCAGACGGCGACCCCCTATTTCCGGTTCCGTTGGCATTGTGACATATAAACCCTGTATTGCAGGGATGGGCAACTCCAGGCCTTGTGGGCCGGTGTGTATGCAGGTTTTTGCTGCCACCAATTACCAATTATTTAATTAGCCCAATCATTTACATTATCTTATATTTTAGCAACATTCCGCAATATGAACAGAAGCTTATGAATGTTCCTGTGCCTGTATGCATGTATTGTAGCGTTTTATTGTGGTCTAATTTACGAGTGTGTCGGTGTATATGACTAATTAGCTGATTGAGCTAGTGTTGCACGGTACACCGAAACTTCGGTACTTTTTCGATACTTAAAAAAAAAAACGGTTCGGTATTAGAATTTTCCGACGTTCGGTACTTTAAAAAATTTTTTTATATTATTCTTTTTTTTAACATAATCTTTTTTTTCTTTTTCTTTTATGTAGCTGCAATATTTCCCTTACCGCAGAATGCTGGAATGATCAAAATAGCATCTGGAAAAACCCTTGCCAAAACAGCTTCGGTTTCCCGTTAGGCCTAATTAAATTTTCAATGGCAGCGCTGATATTATGAGGGTGTAATTATAGTTTCCGCCTCTACGCAAAATGGCGCACTTTCATCCGTTTCGCTATCTGACCAGAACTCTTACATTTTAGTGTAGAGTAAAAGCTAATACTGCAGAGGCAGGAGTTTGATTCTGCCTGTTTTTAAGGACTGATTATGGATCAGCACTATGGAGGAGTCTCAAAAGCAGCTCTACAGTGCTGCAAAGATAGCTGATCCAGAAACAGTCCTTAAAAACCGGTAGAAACAAACTCCTTGTCCTGGGTTTAAGTTGTATAGTTCTGAATATCATTTGTGAAGCTAAGGGGGGTTTATTGTATATAAGTTCTGTTTTAAGTTTATTAATATTATAAATAACTAATATTTATTTACCATACGCCTTTGTGAGCAAATGTTATTTTAGCTCAGAATGGAGAAATGCACCACTTTGTTACCAAAACCCTCCCCATGTGTGCGACGACTCTCCGTACCCCCGACCTGCGCGATGATACTACCTCGGCCCCGCACGCGCGTTTGATGACACCGTGTACGCGCAACTACACTGGTAGTTTCGGGGGGCCTACCACCCAGCCTGAAAAAAAATCTAGGGGAAACACTGTACTGTATGTGACTATTCTGAAATAAATGTATTCTGTAGCAAATTTCTGAATGATACAATGCTTCTTCTTCAGTTCGAACTTAAAACCATGGATGTGCAGGGAATATTTTTTAGATATTGACATTTAAATGAAACTAGTAGAAACGAGGAGGAAATTGCCTCTGAAGGGCCAAAGTAAATAGGGTTAAGGTCATTTCAGTAGAGGTACCGAGTATCGAATCAGTATCGTTTCAGTTTCAAGTACCGTTTCAGTATCGAGTATCATGATACTAAACCTGGTATCGGTATCGAAGTCAAAATTTTGGTATCGTGACAACACTAGATTGAGCCAGGGTAACTGGTGGCAGCAAAAACCTGCATACACACCGGCCTACGAGGCCTGGAGCTGCCCATCCTTGCTGTATTGGATACAACGCTATTGCATGATTGTGTAGTTTGACACAGTTTTACACTAGCGTACAGACGGTTACTGGTATGTTAGTTTACTTAATAGCCTGTGAACTATAAAGGTAGCGAACAAGGCTACCTACCTAGCTAGCCATTGTGAAGTACATTAGATGGCTAACATTAGTTAGCTAGGTTGATACACTTACAAACCTAGTGAAGTGACTAAGACATTGGTTAATGTTGTATAAATGCTACAATGTCAGTTTGGATATTATCCTGGGAAATATCTTGGTAGGTAGCGCTAACTACCTAGCTAGCTACATACCTAGCAGTTGTGATTTAGATGGCTAATGATAGCTAGATAAGGTACCCAAATATAGCTAGCTTGCGAGATTAAGGCACGTTAAATTAGATTCAAATCGTATCGCTTAAATGTTGTAGTTCTCTAATGTTTATGCGAACATATTGCTTTGTATGTACTGTGAAGATTTGTTTGGCTTACATATGTAGCCTAAAATTACTAGGACATCAAAGTTAGAATATTTGCCTGCTAAATGGTGCTATCTAGGTTGGTGACCACCTAGCTAGTAATAGCTGTGTACCTTGCAAATGTGATTTAGATGGCAAACATTAGCTAGTTGGCTAAGCACACTTCTGCATAGCAAGCTAGCAAGATGGTAAAGACACGTTACACTCAATTAAATACATATTGAATAAACGTGGGATTTAATGTTGACGCTAACCGATTGCTTTAAATTCACTGTAAATAATCACTTGGCGCCCAGCAGTACTTAGCTTAGCTATACTTAGCTATAACTTATCTATAACTTCCTTAGCCAGCAGGCTAGTAACGGGAAAGAATGTGCTACGTGAATAAGCACATACGTATGCAAGTGATAGCGTTGTATCCAATAAGGGGTTGATGCATCACAATGCCGATGGAACTGGAAATCGGGGGTCGCAGACTGCACAGGGGTCGTCTTCTCCACATATACACCGCCTAACATCATGCCATCTTTTCTTTACATCCTCTACTGTATGTTTCCTTATACCTAATTAATTCATTTTCCATTACTTCCATTTCCTGATCTGTAAAATTTAAATTGCTACTTGTGTCTGGTTGCTCCGTATCCATTTCTTAGCACCTTGTAATCTGGATGTGTAAGCATGCATATTATTTCTAACCCTTTGTATGGGTGTCTCCTACTGCAAAATTGTGAATTAGGGTGTTTAGCATAAATAGAACCAGTCTTGTTGGTAAATTGGCCGCAACAGAGCCACAATATAGCGTATATTTTTGCACTGCGGCTGTTTCCTAAGTAAATCTGCCATAGTCTTTTATCAATAGCATTTACTAACTAGCTAGTGTTGTTTTCACATACACTACTCACAAAAAGTTAGGGATATTTGGCTTTCGGGTGAAATTTATGGAAAATGTAAGTTCACGCTACAGTGATATTATACGTATCATGAAAGTAGGGCATTTAAGTAGAAGCATGCAATGGTGATTTCCTCATCTCAAACAATTTATTGAAACAAAAGCCAACAACAGTGGTGGGTATACCACAACAAAAATGTCAATGTCTCAATAACTTGTCATGTGCCCTTGAGCATCAATTACAGCTTGACAACGACGTCTCATGCTGTTCACAAGTCGACTTATTGTCTGCTGAGGCATGGCATCCCACTCTTCTTGAAGGGCGGCCCTCAGGTCATTGAGGTTCTGGGGTACAGAGTTACGAGCCTCTACACGGTGAGTCAGCCGATCCCATAGGTTTTCTATGGGATTCAGGTCTGGAGAAAGTGCAGGCCATTCCATTTGAGGTACCCCAGTCTCCAGCAGCCTTTCCCTAATGATGCGACCTCGATGAGCTGGAGCATTGTCGTCCATGAAGATGAAATTAGGCCTGTGTTGTTCATGCAGGGGCACAATGACTGGATTAATGATGTTATTCAGGTAGTATGGGCTTGTCACTGTACCATTCACAAAGTGTAGGGCAGTTCTGTATTGACTAGACACACCTGCCCACACTGTAACACCGCCACCACCAAAGGGTCGTCTGGTGACAACAGTGGCTGATGCATAGCGCTCTCCTTGATGTCTCCAACATCGTTGGCGGCCATCATTTCTGCTCAACGTGAATCGACTTTCATCAGAGAACAGCACTGAGGCTCACTGGTCCCTCGTCCAGCGTAAATGCTCCCTGGCCCATGCAAGACGATGACGCCTGTGCCAGGTGGTGTGGTCAGGTACCCTTGCAGGTCGTCTAGCAGGCAGACCACGCTGATGTAAACGGTTTCGAATGGTCTGACGTGACACTTGGGTGCCTCTCACCTCCCTTAAATGTGCCTGGAGTTGAGTGGCATTCATCATCCGGTTCCGCAGGGCACTGTTCACAATGAAGCGGTCATCAGTTTGGGATGTGGCCAAAGGACGTCCACTTCTATGCCTTTCTGTGACTCTTCCAGTCTCTCTGTATCTCTGTTGCAACCTGCTGATGACACTCTGTGACACTCTAAGCTCAGTGGCCACTTCCCTCTGAGAACATCCTGTTTGAAGCCTCGCAATGGCGAGGTAATGTTGATCAATTGTTAGGTGTCGTCTTGGTCTCATGATGTCAAAATGTGAACAGCATGATGAAGAGGACTGTTTAAATACCAATTCTAATTGAACCAGGAAATTTATTGGTCGATTCATGGATCAAACACCTGTTGTGAATTTTGCCGTTCAGCTCCTTGTTAGAGAACAGCAAGTTGTGCAAAAAGTACTGAAACATTGAATAGTTGGACATGTGCATTCAAAAGTTTAGAGAAGGTCAAATTAATTTCACCTGTAAAGGTTATAGTGCATTTTAGGTTCATCCTGAAATTTCACCCGAAAGCCGAATATCCCTAACTTTTTGTGAGTAGTGTATGTAAATTTGAAGGTATTGGGTATTTGTTGTTGAAACCATCAATTAATTCTGTAGAAAATTAATCGAGAGAGAACTAAACAGAAAGAACTAGCTTCAACTTTTGTTTTCCGATTGTCTCTTACATTTTTGAAACGAGCAAGATTAGCCTATTTAGACTAATATGGCATTGAAAGTTATGATGTATTTGAGGCATTGTCACTGATGATTTAGTCCATCTCTAGAACATTCATGGACATTATGCCAAGTAGCCTGAAGTATCAAAGCATTGCTGAATCTCCAGCCCCAAAGCGATCCAACAAGTGTTTTACAAGGGATATTGTTACATACCTAATTGCACTACACATCTAATTACACCACATTATACTGTAAATGTAAACATTTATTTTCTTTATTTTTCAGCAATGGATGGAGACCAGTCCAGCAACCTGATACAGTCCTTCAAGAGGACGCTCATTGTTGATCAGATTGTGAAGGAGGAAGAGGACCATCAGGGAATGGACTTTGCAGAGGAGGTCCACCTGGATGCAGAGCTGATGATGGCTCAGCTCATTGATGAGCAGCACCAGGAGGAGGAAGAGGATGTGGATGACGACATGGATCGACATCCTGTTTCTCAGCCGGGGACAATATCAGTGGGGTAAGTATGTGTACTGTATGGGTGAGCATTGATATGTAATTTACATAATACTGTTGATATTTACAATTCGTCCTTATGTCCGTTATTCACATCAACACTAACTTAGTTTAATTATTTTGTCCCAGGTCAGCTGACTCCTCCTTCCCTTCCTATGTTGACATGGATGCTCAGGCACCTAAACCTCTCCCCTTTACACCCAGTCGTCCATTAGGTATAGATTTGAGTAGTGTGCGCAGAACAGTGCCATCAGCTACAAATACAATGTTACGCGAAATTGATTTCTTCCTGTTGTTTTTTACACAGGATGTAGTTACGGAGATTTGCGGCTTTACTAACCGTCAAGGGTGGGAACTTGTGTTGAACTGCCCGTCTTATGCTAACTACCATGGGGCGTGGACTGAGGTGACTCTGGATGAGTTTTACAGATTCATGGGGCTTCTCATTTACATGGGATTCACACATCTTCCTGACATGTCGCGTTATTGGGGAACAAATTCACTGCAAGGTTCATGGGCGAGAGCTTTCATGTCACGTAATCGTTTTAAATCTCTGCTGGCAGCTCTGCATATTGTAGACCCTGCCACAGAAGACAACCAGGACCGTCTCGCTAAACTTCGCTATCTTTTGGACCACCTCAAAGAAAAATGCAAGGAACTATTTCAGCCAAAACAAAATCTATCTGTAGATGAATGCATGGTAAAAACAAAAGGTCGTACAGGGTTCAAACAGTACATGGACAACAAGCCAAATAGTTGGGGTTTTAAGCTGTGGGTTATTGCTGCATCTGATTCCGGTTATACTTTAGACTTCAATGTTTACACGGGAAGTCCTGACAGCCACGTTACTGATTTGGCAACAAAAGTAGTTGAGACATTAGTACAGCCATTCAGAGACCAGGGACACAACATATTCTTTGACAACTTCTATACTTCCCCGGCACTCATGGCTACATTGCGGCGACTTGGATTTAATGCTTGTGGGACATGTAGAATCAGCAGAAAAAATTTCCCTGTGGAATTCAAGGATGTCAAAAAATGGGAGCGCAAGGCAGACCGTGGGGACATGAGGTGGTGTAGGATAGAGCAGGGCAACATCCTTGTAACACAGTGGAAAGACACACGTGCAGTTACATATCTCTCTAATTTCCACTGTGCAAATGATTCGACTGAGGTAACAAAGTTAGTGAAACATGATGCTGTCTGGAAGAGGCAAGTTTTCCACAAGCCCAAAGTTATCGATGATTATGATAAACACATGGCGAGAGTTGATCGGTCTGACCAGATGATTACAATGTACGAGGTCCTGAAGAAAAACCAGATGTGGTGGAAGACACTTTTCTTTCACTTCATTGATATTGCCGTCGTTAATAGTTTCTTGCTGTTTCAAGAGTGGCAACAGTGTCACGCAGCACCTGGGAATGAGAGTCGCTTTGCAAAATACACTCAGATAGATTTCAGAGAGAACCTGGCTCGTCAGCTTGGTGGTATTGATACCCACGCAAGTTTCCCATCACACTCGTTAAAGACTCAGCCACCTCCTTCTGAGTTTCACTCAACTCATATCCCTCAAATGCAGGACTCGTCCAGGAACTGTTGGCTTTGCTACAAAAAAAATAAGGTGGAAAATAAGACCAAGATAGCTTGCTTGGCACCTGAGTGTAATGGTAAAAGACTTTGCTTTACACGCAACAGGAACTGTTTCCAGTCCTGGCACACCGAGTGGCCCCACAATCTGATTTACTGCCGGGCTTCCCGCTGAGGTTTAGGTCCTGAGTTCCTTGTGCTGAGGTTTAGGTCCTGAGCTCCATCCCCACCCCCTGTCTTTCTCCTGTCATGGGACAGTTTTGCAACCTTTTTATGGGGAACAAGATGACTTCCACCAACGCCCCTCGAACTGGTCGGGCCAGAACCCAGGATGTGTTGTGGGGAAAACAGATGGCCAGGACAAGGTCTGTTCACATGTCGTAACAAGTCCCCACAGGCACCCCTGGGTCAGACGGGAACCTGGCTAAGACGAATACCTACATTTTGGACTTAAAGAAGGTGTTATATTTGCATGTAAATAACAGGATGATGTGAGAAATGTGGTGGACTGGGAATATCAACTGAAAGGCAGGAGATTTGTCAACATTTTGAGACTCAACTTTTTCCATTTGTTTTAGCCTACTGATGGCCTCCGTACAGTTTCTGGTCAGAAAATTTATGGCAAAGCTGTATTTATGTTTGGCCTGGTCCAAATGTTGGGAATTAAAGAGATTTTTCCGTTATGATGTTTTGATGTCTCATTTACAATATGTCGAACTCTAGATTATAGTGTGAACATATTTCTTATCCAGACTAAATTGACATAAATTATCAGTAATTATCGGTTATCTGCCATGACAGAATGGTTATCGGTTATCTGTATCGGCTAAAATTTTAATATCATTGCATCACTAGCCTATTATGGTCTCCAGTTTATCATCTGAAAGTACACATTCTCTTCTGTAACAAAATCTTTTATCAGTCCCTCCAGGATTTTGCAATGTCAACTATTAACGCAAAATCAACAAAACTCCGCGAAAGTTGCGAGAGCTTACATTTTTCCCGCGAAAAATGGTCAAATCGTTGGTTTAAGACCCCGGCTCGAAGAACACAAATGATTTCAAACACAAATAGGCGACTTAAATGTTTTTATTAAATATCTCCTCCGTTGTAGCGAGTCTCATAAAGCAGCGTGTTTCCCCGTCATTACTGAGCGTAAAAATGGTTTCATAATAAAAACACGTTTCGGTTCTGCTGTCACGAGTCTCCGTGTTTACACATAGGCTACTTCCGCGTATCACACGAGAACAAACAGAATTACTCAATGTTAACTGATTTTTCAGGTCCAAAAAAATAAGTTTCACACTTCAATTTACAAATAAAACAAAACATTTTTGTTATATTGAGCCATTTTTAATGGTTACTCAGAACGCAAGCTCCATAATATTTCCAGTTGTGTTATACAGTACTGTTTCATTCTCACTGGACTTAGGCTATATTAGGCCTACATATGATTTTTTTTTATTGAATTACATATATATTTTTGAAATCGCAACAAACACACACAGAACATCGCACTTTGCATTGCAAATTTTATGAAAAGCTGCTGCGAAATCAAGCATTTTAGGCCGCAACAATCACAAAAAAACTGCGAGATTCTGGTGGGACTGCTTTTATGTGTGATGTAGTATGGTCACACAATAAACATTTGTTTGTGTTACTGCCAACTACTGGTAGAATTTTGGAATTTTCACTCGGACTGGAAAGGGTTAAACGTATTAGGCATAAAATGTACAAGGTTAATTAATCCAGCATCTTCATTTTGAGACACCCACCTGTGTATGTTTATACATTCTCTAGGAGAGACTACATGTCTGTGCCTGCAGCCATCACTGAGCTTGAATCATTAGGTGTGGTTGAAAAACCACACCTACTGTTATCGCTCAGACTGACCGTTATTATTCTTCCGCCGATTTTTCAAAACCTATCTCCTCATACACTGTTCACACCATTCATACCTCATATTATACCTTTATACCCCCTCCAGGTTGCTATTACATTTTACCTTTATAGCATATACACTTTTTGAGATATTTGACATTTTATCGCCAAAAAATGAATGGGGGTCAATGGGCACGTGCAGTAGGCTAGCTCACGGTGAGAATGATTTTGAATCACTTAACGTTCTGTCAACAACCTTGGAAAAATGCAGACGAGAAATTCCATAGCTAACGACGTAGCCTACTTCCGTCTGCAACTGAAATGATCATACTCACTTTAGCTTTCAAAAATAATAATCATTGCCATTGGACTATAACTACAACAAATGCTGCATCATTCGCCACGAACACGCAGGTTATTGGCCTTATCTACGGTGCTAGCCTAGTCGTCAATGTCCCAATTATAGTAGCCTATTCATATTTCTCTGAAATTGTAAACAAATTCCAATGCAGGATTGCTGAAGAGTCGTCGCTTGTGCATACATCAACCTCTCAAGTTGCACTGCATGATTAAATAGCCCAAACCCGTTTACAACCATCTTGCCACAGTCAGACAATAACATGCATAAAATGTACCGTTTCTACACACAAAAACATTTGTTCCGATATAGGCTAGCCTCTAGGCCATTATTAAAAAGTTGAAACTGTTACAAATAAACATTCGGTGTATTTTCCTTTGCGTAGGCTACGCCTACCCAATGTAGCGTTAACATTTTTTTCTACAAATCTCTGATAAACAGATTAAGGAACCAAATATCCTACCTCATAACGATTCTACAACTGGTTTCTGTTGAATGTTGAAGAGATTCTCTTATTCCATTTTGCCACTGCCCAGCAACGTTGATGTTTCCACAGCGCTATCGCACTCGTGGCTACTAATAGCCTACGATGCTGTTATGTAAAAACACACGTAACGTTACTTTTTAAGGTATATAAATACTTTGGGCTATGTATTTTATCCGAATTATGCACATAACTGTTCCGTTGTATTATGAATGTACTGTATGTGATCATTCTGACATCGTAGCGATCAGCAAGTGTTTTGATGTGGGTCAGAAATAGTCATGAGCATCTGCCACAGTTCTGTGGTATCTGCAGATCCATAGACTAGAAAAATAAGGAGAAGCACTGAAATAGCTTGAGTAAGGAACAGTGCCTACAATGGCTGAATGGGAAAACTACAGGATCGGCGGTTCTTTTATTCACTGATTTTTATTTTTCAAATTATATTCTTTTTCAGTTTATGATTGAGGCGAGGCCCCTTTCAGTTGAGAGGCTCTTTTCAAGTGAAACGAATGGAACATAGCAAATGCCGCCTATGCTTCCTGTCTCTGATACAAATCCAAATGCTGTCACATAACGTTATGTTGTCTAAGTTACAAAATAGGCTACAATTGAATTGTTAACAAAACATTTTTAGCGCTGTTGAAATGTTTGCCTATGTTTTAGCTAAATGCTCATCTAGCCTACTAATCACTCCAACATGTTCAACGAATTCTGATTTATGTCTTAATAACGTTAACACAGACAACTTCCTAACAAAACATGAGTAGCTAGGCTACTGTGGTTAAGCTACCAGGAAAAACTAACCTTTCACTGCATGAAAATGCCAAGGAGACCGGTGCCAGTAGACAACGTTAGAAAAATGCAATCGATTATAGCTACAGCAAATAAACTATCCGCTACACGTGATTGGGTTATAATCTCAAGTTTATGCGAGTCAGCAACGTTAAACTAAGTTACTATTAGCCAAATGATAGCCTATGTTTAATTATTGCTTTAGATAGCTGCATGCTAGGTAGGCTGAATAGAACGCTGAATTCAGCACAGGACATGTGGTTTGGACTTCACAAAATGGTGAGATCTGTAATCGGAATCAGATTTGTTTAATAAAGTGGAGAAATCAGTAGATGAGCATTTGGTTAAAACCTAGGCAAAAATTGTATGAACCCATATTTTTCTACAAACACAACTACAACTGTATCTGAATAGTCCGAATCAGCACGCACTACTATTTGAGTATGCCAGTTGAGTATACTTTTTTTTTTTGAAAAGCTGTTAAATTAGGCTAGCCTTACCTGCACGGCCAAATTGAGTGTTCTCAATATCCCCAGATGATGTAGCCAAAGTGTGTAAAGGAAACTGATATAGCCTAGGCTACTTATGTCCAGGTTTATATGGAGGATATTTCGCATACTGCATGTCACTGCAGTGTAGACTACAGTGAGCAATATGCTAGTACACAGGACACAGTAAATTGGGCATTCACAATGCCTTCCTCTACAACACTGTTATGACCCAACAATACTATCCGAGATGATTTGACATTACCTTTTTGTGCTTTTATCACAATACATTACTTCTTTGTATCACTTCCAGGTTCTTTAGACTACTTACCACAAAATAGGCTACATCACCATATTAAAAAAAAAATTTGTTTCTGATTTTTCCCCATTTTCTCCCAATTTAGTAGCCAGTTGAACCCCTATTCTAATTCAATTCCCCCCATGTAGCAACCGCTAGAGAATCACCGCTACACAACCCCGTCAGCCGGCGGTAGGACGGGAGGGCGCCACGTCCTCTTCAGGGCGCGACTCCTCCGAGCTCCTGACCGTGATTCCAGCTCGCCCAGGGCCGCTATGCGTGCAGCGATTCTCTCCGAGCCCCTGCCCCCACCCGGAAGCAGCCGCCAATTGCTGCTCCCACAGGGCGCCGGCCATGCTCGGATCTGGCAGGACCGGGGCGCGAACCCCGATCCTCGGAGCACAACCGCACCGACTGAAAGTCGGCGCTTTTACCGCTGTACTACCACAACTACATCACCATATTTGAACACTTTCACCTTCACTAGATCACTTTATACTGCATTAACAGTTCATACCATTTCCACCTTTTATTTTCCACCTTACACTATACCATATTACCATCTTTCTATGCCATTTCCAGCCATTGATATTTGTAAAGCAACCACACCTACAATTTCTTTAGGAATTGTTAATCTAGTTCTTCTTGTTATTGGTCAAAAGCAGAATCTTAAATTTCCCGGCCCTTCCTTGCACACTGTAGCCTCATCCCGTCACTCATTTTTCATTTTTATTTAAAAATCGTTCCCAATGTCGCAGTCTCAGCTATTTTCCCACAGCCCTGGAAATGGCCTGGAGGCTGTCGTGAAACACCATACCAGTGGTGCCCTCGCTTCCACCCCTTCATCCTGTAGTACACGTTACAACCTCAGCCTTGGTGTCAAAGACTGACTGTTAAATGAACGGGTATGAAAGAGGAAGCAGTGTATGCAATTAGGCATTATCAAGCTCCATATTTTCCATGATGCAAAACGGCAAACATTAAAAGAAACGGGTCCTTTCCCTTGACAGAAAAAACCAATGTGCAATAAAAATTTGTCAACGGTGCTGGTCATTGCAATATTGCACTGTGGGACAGTTCACAACATAAAGAAGGCGAGAACAATATCAGTTTGCGAAACAATTTCTGTTCTAATTCGATCCTGATTACCAGTTTATCTGTACAAAAATGAGTAGTCTTATTAAAGATAAGGCTAAAGTGATGCAAGTATATTAATATAAAAAATAATTTAAATGTTAAGCTTGTGTATGTTTGTGTCTTTCGGTGTTTCTAACATTTCAGTTTTCCGAATGACCTCCATTCCTGATGTGTTCATATCTGAAGTTCCCACTGTATTTCCTGCAAGATGAAATGACCGCTCTTTGCTAAGCGATACTACATACGTAGATATTAATAACCATTTATCTCACGTTGACTTCTCACATCACTGCACCATTATAATACCATAAGTTCAGGTCTATCTGTAAGGAAAGGAACTGAAATAACTTGAAAGGGTGATGATTTGATGGATGTGATATTCATTGAGAATCAAGTCCCATGCTGTCTTCTATAGGCTCATGTCCTGTGACATCATGACATAAATAACATGGGAAGTGGCTGATGGATGATTGCAATAATGCTGATGTACACATGAAGCTTCTGTACATGTGTTTGTGTGTGCATGCGTGTTTGTTTCATGTACAACACTGGAGGCTAAACTCGCTTTTACTGTACGTTGCTGTTTAACCCAGTTGCACATTAAAGAATACCAGGCTAACACCACTACATTGTGTTTGCTTTGTGAAGGCCCTATAGGCCTAAGGAATAGGGGAACTTTCAAGAGAATATTTTTGAGAATACATGGTAAAAACAAGCCCTCGGGGCACAGCCTAGCAGGTCATAACTAGACTGGTACAGCAAGTATTGCAAGCTGGAATAGCTTGAAGCTATTGAGAGTCTCAGTTCTGAGGTGCATTTTAAGAACCTGAAACAACTGTTTGGGAGAAAGCAGTTCACCAGTTTGTGAGCAGCTAAATAATGCAGATTTAAAAACACTTCAACTCCTTGGGACTTTTTTTTGTGCAGTCAGAACCGTCAGACACAGAACTGTAGCACATATAACATTTCTGAGCAATCCCGTTCCTGAGTGATGCAGTGGTTTCCTGGCAATAGGTTGTCAAGAGGAGATGGCCCACAATATTCTGGCCATTCGGGACTTGAATACATATGAATGACAAAGACCCCTCTGTATCTTTTGTAACAGCAAATTTCCCAGTAAAAGATATGTTAATTTCCCTCTTAAGGTGGTATGCATCCTGTAATACTGCACTATTGACTCAATTACCTGATGTCAAGACATCTTTAAGCTGGCAAAGCTGCATGATCACCTTGAAATTAGAACATTATTCACATTAATACGCAAAAGACATTGACGTATTACTTGATTTGAAAACACTCTAACCATGAGAAAATCCATAAAATATGGTAATTCGGCGAGATATTACTTTCATCGTATGTACACATATGCGGGTTATACTAAGTACATAACTAATTCAGTTCCTAAATGCACTTGTCCATCCATTTCCTATTAAACGTTTTCTCCTTTCACTGGGAAAAAACATACGTGAACATAAAACTAATTTAAGCCTAGAAATTAGATGTTGCATTGCTCCGCCTAGGTGGCACTAATGTGGTGTGCGTGCGTGCGTGCGCACTTCTCACAAACCCTATGTCACAGAACAGAATAAAACGACAGCACGCATAAATTCAGGCTCACTCAAATGGCTACGCAGGTAAGCAGACCAGCCAAAGAGGTAAGCGATATCCTGAAGTGAAAGGATTAGTTATCCACTGAAAGACCAGGCCGTCATTTGTTTTTGTGCTGTTTTGTACATCCTGTACAACGTGCTCATTCCGTTTTGGAGAGACTTAATTGTGCAGACTGGGGCTTCTCAAATTGGGTCTGTGTGTGCTGGTCTTGTTTACAGGCAATCTCTTGATCAGTTAAGATTGTTAAAAACGGTGTTATATTTTTCCATAATGTTTTCCCCTAAACATATTAACAGAAGGTATGTTTGGCTCATTGCATTTTACTTTATCTTCATACTCTTAATTTTCCAAAAATGGGTTAGTTTCAGTGAGCAGGTACCATACTTTTGGTAATTGGAACTCCACAGATTTGCCTGAACAGGGAAAAGTGACCTTAAGTGGGTAAATCATCCAACAATATACATGGACATTAAAAAGACGTTAAGAACAATTAACAGCTTGTTACAATTCAGGGGGTTGCTATTGTGGCTGGAATGAAAACCAGCAAACAAGGCAACCCCAGGACCAAATTTAAAAACCTTACAATAAAATCTAAAATATCTACACGGTTCACCCGATATGGATGTAAAACCCTTCAAATTAAAGCTGAAAGTCTGCACTTTAACCTCATAGCCAAAACAACAAAAAATGTCACGACAACACTTTTGGAGTACACTATATAAGGGTCTTCATTTATACACAGAGTACTCCTGCTGACAGTCAACACCATACTAAAAAAGCATTATTTACAGTGATCCTTTATATCCTCTCAGAGAGACTGGAAATGTACATGCCAGTATCGATGACTCGATAAGAAAGTTAAACTTGTTCTCTTACTCCCTTTTTGTTTTTTTGCTCAATGCCTGTCAGAGTTGGAACATTCCTGCCTGTAAGATATTTATATCTGGCTCACACGGTTACTCAGTCGTCCCCTATTTTATAGACAATATAAACATGTTGAATGTTGAATAGGACTGAATACATCATTTTATATAGCCTGTAAAAACAAATATAATAATATAGATGAAAACACATTAACCCTTCAACACATTATGGATAATAAAGGCCATGCTTGTAAACTTTGTTCCTTGTCTTTGACTCTTTCTGAGAAATATCTTCTGTCGGTGCTGCTGTGATGAATGCAGTTCACAGATGACTGCCTAAAAAGACCTGTCCATTAGAATGTGAATACAGGAAGGATGAAATAGGCTATGGGAGAAACAACAGTGGTGCAATGGTGTAAAGACTAAGAAGCACAGACTGGCTCATTAATACTTTCAGTATTCAGACTAAAGGAAATTCAAGAAGCATTTCATTTATAGTTGAATTCAAAGTCACATGAATATCCATCCAATTTTCTAATGCCTCCTTGTCCTTGACTTCCTGCATATTATTTTCTGTATTTCTTATGGGAGAGAAAATGAGGATGTACCTGTATGTCACCATGATGATGCAATGACCAAAATATATATATAAAAAAACTGGGAAATAATGGTAAATAGTTGTTTTGAACGGTCCACGGCTGACTGCGCAGTTGTCCTCCACTAATTGTCTTTTGAGTAATGAGCAATACTACAACGTCAACTAGTAGCAGTTGCCATATACAGTAGTCTTCATTACATGTGTTGTGTGGCCATGCTCATTTGCATATTAACTGAACTAAACCATTAGTTTCATTATCTGCTTCAACGACAAACTAGTGCAATTTTTGCTCCCCTTCCGAACTGTATTGTGTGTGAGCTTTAACAGAATTATTATTATTGACAAAAATGTGATTTGCAAAATGTGATGAATGAAATTGCAACTATTGAAAGAAATTATTTTTATAGTCCAAATGGCACATTTTGCAAGTACTGTAGTCATTACGCTGTCATTAAGGTTATTTTCCAACAATGTACAACAATGACAATTGCTTTCCATTGCTGGATTGAGACTGGAGGAAGTAACTCTACACATGGGGTGCATCCTAATATTGTTCACTCCTCAGCTCCTTTCTTTAACTCGTCTCCTCCACTCCTCTCCTACCCGGAAGTATGCAACACAGCCTGGAGGAGAGGCGGTGGTAGTGGAGGAAAGGAGGATGCATTTTTTGAAAATGGGGACGCACCCCCCCCCCCCCCCCACTCACATACTGACTTCAGCGGTGACAAAGTGTCATCACTAGAGGTCAGAACCACTGAACAATGCCTTTGCAGTTCTCTGCAGAGCTAGCATGAATTTAACCCTGATTTAATTATCTAATCTGCCCAGAAGTTTCCATGATCCTTGCAATTTGTCATGTAAAACTCCATGCATGCATACAAAAAAAAACAGTACTACAGCTTTAAACCTTACTGCTTATCGTCTGTGATTCCCTACTCGTGAAGATAAGATAATTACTCTCATGGATGTAAAATGGTTTTAAAATTCTCTTGATTTATAGCCAAGGAATTTCAGGCTAAAGAAAAATAACTATCAAATGATGTTTGTAACACCTAATATAGTTTTTTTTATTGCTGACCTTTAGAAATGTTGTGCATTTACAATACAGTTACTCAACAGTTAAATTAAATAGTGATTAAATAAACTGCTTACATATCTTATTTGAAATGGTACTTTCTGCTAAACAATCTTTACTTATTTGTTTAGGAATACCCACTTTTTATTTTTAATAACTGCTGGATCAGTGTTAAACTCATGCAATATTTAAAACTTAAAAAAACTTTTTGAGTAGCCAGAGGAACAAGGGTGTTACTGTGTTATGGTGAAGGTTACAGTAGTGGTCTTGTTCAGGGTGGCGTTGTGTTGGGTGAGGTGGTCTTGCAGTAGGTGCTGCAGGCAAGGCCCAAGTTAAAGAAGGGGCAGCAATGTTGATTTCAACAGTCCAAGATGTTCTGTATTATTCTACTTGGCGTTTTCATTTATATAGCTTTTTTGCATGGCAAAGAGTAACCTACATTTACTGTGATGTGTATGGCAATAAAGAGCTGGACCTGCTAATGAATGAAAGAATCTGCATGAATGAGTGAGTAACCTACCTTTACTGTGATGTGTATGGCAATAAAGAGCTGGACCTGCTAATGAGTGAAAGAATCTGCATGAATGAGTGAGTAACCTATCTTTACTGTGATGTGTATGGCAATAAAGAGCTGGACCTGCTAATGAGTGAAAGAATCTGCATGAATGAGTGAGTAACCTACCTTTACTGTGATGTGTATGGCAATAAAGAGCTGGACCTGCTAATGAATGAAAGAATCTGCATGAATGAGTGAGTAACCTACCTTTACTGTGATGTGTATGGCAATAAAGAGCTGGACCTGCTAATGAGTGAAAGAATCTGCATGAATGAGTGAGTAACCTATCTTTACTGTGATGTGTATGGCAATAAAGAGCTGGACCTGCTAATGAGTGAAAGAATCTGCATGAATGAGTGAGTAACCTACCTTTACTGTGATGTGTATGGCAATAAAGAGCTGGACCTGCTAATGAGTGAAAGAATCTGCATGAATGAGTGAGTAACCTACCTTTACTGTGATGTGTATGGCAATAAAGAGCTGGACCTGCTAATGAGTGAAAGAATCTGCATGAATGAGTGAGTAACCTACCTTTACTGTGCTGTGTATGGCAATAAAGAGCTGGACCTGCTAATGAATGAAAGAATCTGCATGAATGAGTGAGTAACCTACCTTTACTGTGATGTGTATGGCAATAAAGAGCTGGACCTGCTAATGAGTGAAAGAATCTGCATGAATGAGTGAGTAACCTACCTTTACTGTGATGTGTATGGCAATAAAGAGCTGGACCTGCTAATGAATGAAAGAATCTGCATGAATGAGTGAGTAACCTACCTTTACTGTGATGTGTATGGCAATAAAGAGCTGGACCTGCTAATGAATGAAAGAATCTGCATGAATGAGTGAGTAACCTACCTTTACTGTGATGTGTATGGCAATAAAGAGCTGGACATGCTAATGAGTGAAAGAATCTGCATGAATGAGTGAGTAACCTACCTTTATTGTGATGTGTATGGCAATAAAGAGCTGGACCTGCTAATGAATGAAAGAATCTGCATGAATGAGTGAGTAACCTACCTTTACTGTGATGTGTATGGCAATAAAGAGCTGGACCTGCTAATGAGTGAAAGAATCTGCATGAATGAGTGAGTAACCTACCTTTACTGTGATGTGTATGGCAATAAAGAGCTGGACCTGCTAATGAATGAAAGAATCTGCATGAATGAGTGAGTAACCTACCTTTACTGTGATGTGTATGGCAATAAATAGCTGGACCTGCTAATGAGTGAAAGAATCTGCATGAATGAGTGAATAACCTACATTTACTGTGATGTGTATGGCAATAAAGAGCTGGACCTGCTAATGAGTGAAAGAATCTGCATGAATGAGTGAGTAACCTACCTTTATTGTGATGTGTATGGCAATAAAGAGCTGGACCTGCTAATGAATGAAAGAATCTGCATGAATGAGTGAGTAACCTACCTTTACTGTGATGTGTATGGCAATAAAGAGCTGGACCTGCTAATGAGTGAAAGAATCTGCATGAATGAGTGAGTAACCTACCTTTACTGTGATGTGTATGGCAATAAAGAGCTGGACCTGCTAATGAGTGAAAGAATCTGCATGAATGAGGGAATAACCTACATTTACTGTGATGTGTATGGCAATAAAGAGCTGGACCTGCTAATGAGTGAAAGAATCTGCATGAATGAGTGAATAACCTACATTTACTGTGATGTGTATGGCAATAAAGAGCTGGACCTGCTAATGAGTGAAAGAATCTGCATGAATGAGTGAGTAACCTACCTTTACTGTGATGTGTATGGCAATAAAGAGCTGGACATGCTAATGAGTGAAAGAATCTGCATGAATGAGTGAGTAACCTACCTTTATTGTGATGTGTATGGCAATAAAGAGCTGGACCTGCTAATGAATGAAAGAATCTGCATGAATGAGTGAGTAACCTACCTTTACTGTGATGTGTATGGCAATAAAGAGCTGGACCTGCTAATGAGTGAAAGAATCTGCATGAATGAGTGAGTAACCTACCTTTACTGTGATGTGTATGGCAATAAAGAGCTGGACCTGCTAATGAATGAAAGAATCTGCATGAATGAGTGAGTAACCTACCTTTACTGTGATGTGTATGGCAATAAATAGCTGGACCTGCTAATGAGTGAAAGAATCTGCATGAATGAGTGAATAACCTACATTTACTGTGATGTGTATGGCAATAAAGAGCTGGACCTGCTAATGAGTGAAAGAATCTGCATGAATGAGTGAATAACCTACATTTACTGTGATGTGTATGGCAATAAAGAGCTGGACCTGCTAATGAGTGAAAGAATCTGCATGAATGAGTGAGTAACCTACCTTTACTGTGATGTGTATGGCAATAAAGAGCTGGACCTGCTAATGAATGAAAGAATCTGCATGAATGAGTGAGTAACCTACCTTTACTGTGATGTGTATGGCAATAAATAGCTGGACCTGCTAATGAGTGAAAGAATCTGCATGAATGAGTGAATAACCTACATTTACTGTGATGTGTATGGCAATAAAGAGCTGGACCTGCTAATGAGTGAAAGAATCTGCATGAATGAGTGAATAACCTACATTTACTGTGATGTGTATGGCAATAAAGAGCTGGACCTGCTAATGAGTGAAAGAATCTGCATGAATGAGTGAATAACCTACATTTACTGTGATGTGTATGGCAATAAAGAGCTGGACCTGCTAATGAATGAAAGAATCTGCATGAATGAGTGAATAACCTACATTTACTGTGATGTGTATGGCAATAAAGAGCTGGACCTGCTAATGAGTGAAAGAATCTGCATGAATGAGTGAGTAACCTACCTTTATTGTGATGTGTATGGCAATAAAGAGCTGGACCTGCTAATGAATGAAAGAATCTGCATGAATGAGTGAGTAACCTACCTTTACTGTGATGTGTATGGCAATAAAGAGCTGGACCTGCTAATGAGTGAAAGAATCTGCATGAATGAGTGAATAACCTACCTTTACTGTGATGTGTATGGCAATAAAGAGCTGGACCTGCTAATGAATGAAAGAATCTGCATGAATGAGTGAGTAACCTACATTTACTGTGATGTGTATGGCAATAAAGAGCTGGACCTGCTAATGAATGAAAGAATCTGCATGAATGAGTGAATAACCTACATTTACTGTGATGTGTATGGCAATAAAGAGCTGGACCTGCTAATGAGTGAAAGAATCTGCATGAATGAGTGAATAACCTACATTTACTGTGATGTGTATGGCAATAAAGAGCTGGACCTGCTAATGAGTGAAAGAATCTGCATGAATGAGTGAGTAACCTACCTTTACTGTGATGTGTATGGCAATAAAGAGCTGGACCTGCTAATGAGTGAAAGAATCTGCATGAATGAGTGAGTAACCTACCTTTACTGTGATGTGTATGGCAATAAAGAGCTGGACCTGCTAATGAGTGAAAGAATCTGCATGAATGAGTGAGTAACCTACCTTTACTGTGATGTGTATGGCAATAAAGAGCTGGACCTGCTAATGAATGAAAGAATCTGCATGAATGAGTGCGTAACCTACCTTTACTGTGATGTGTATGGCAATAAATAGCTGGACCTGCTAATGAGTGAAAGAATCTGCATGAATGAGTGAATAACCTACATTTACTGTGATGTGTATGGCAATAAAGAGCTGGACCTGCTAATGAGTGAAAGAATCTGCATGAATGAGTGAGTAACCTACATTTACTGTGATGTGTATGGCAATAAAGAGCTGGACCTGCTAATGAGTGAAAGAATCTGCATGAATGAGTGAATAACTGCATTCATCAAAAGTTTGACCTCGATGTAAATTAATTGTAAATCTAATCTACACATTTATGTTCCCATTTATGATCAAATTTGTACTTGAATGAGGCCCAATTGGGTGCTGAGGCCCAGTGGGTGCTGTTTTCAGGCTCTTACTCCAGTGCGCTGTGCACTAAGACAGGTGGTGTGGCGAAAATGTGGCATGGAAATGAATGCAGTAGACATGCAGTAGACAGAGCATTCCATTCCATTACACATTTTTGCCACACCGCCTGTCTTAGCGCACTGGAGTAAGAGCCTGAAAATATCGCCCATTGTCTTCTCCAGTTAGGCATACTGCTCCCTTTCAAGAGCATCCGGTGGTTTGTGGAATACCAGAACCACTTCTGCTAACTTCATTCTTGACAATATTACATACTCAGTTGCGAAGAGTGTATCTTTCACTTTTCATGTTTATTTTTGTTGCAAGTTTGGTCTTAAATTTCATTCTAGGTGGCATTAAAAATGTCTTAAAAAGTCTTAAAATTAACTTCTTGATACCTGCAGACACCCTGGTATGGCAATAAAGAGCTGGACCTGCTAATGAGTGAAAGAATCTGCATGAATGAGTGAATAACCTACATTTACTGTGATGTGTATGGCAATAAAGAGCTGGACCTGCTAATGAATGAAAGAATCTGCATGAATGAGTGAGTAACCTACATTTACTGTGATGTGTATGGCAATAAAGAGCTGGACCTGCTAATGAGTGAAAGAATCTGCATGAATGAGTGAGTAACCTACCTTTACTGTGATGTGTATGGCAATAAAGAGCTGGACCTGCTAATGAATGAAAGAATCTGCATGAATAAGTGAGTAACCTACCTTTACTGTGATGTGTATGGCAATAAAGAGCTGGACCTGCTAATGAGTGAAAGAATCTGCATGAATGAGTGAGTAACCTACATTTACTGTGATGTGTATGGCAATAAAGAGCTGGACCTGCTAATGAATGAAAGAATCTGCATGAATGAGTGAGTAACCTACCTTTACTGTGATGTGTATGGCAATAAAGAGCTGGACCTGGTAATGAATGAAATAATCTGCATGAATGAGTGAGTAACCTACCTTTACTGTGATGTGTATGGCAATAAAGAGCTGGACCTGCTAATGAGTGAAAGAATCTGCATGAATGAGTGAGTAACCTACATTTACTGTGATGTGTATGGCAATAAAGAGCTGGACCTGCTAATGAGTGAAAGAATCTGCATGAATGAGTGAGTAACCTACATTTACTGTGATGTGTATGGCAATAAAGAGCTGGACCTGCTAATGAGTGAAAGAATCTGCATGAATGAGTGAGTAACCTACCTTTACTGTGATGTGTATGGCAATAAAGAGCTGGACCTGCTAATGAATGAAAGAATCTGCATGAATAAGTGAGTAACCTACCTTTACTGTGATGTGTATGGCAATAAAGAGCTGGACCTGCTAATGAATGAAAGAATCTGCATGAATGAGTGAGTAACCTACCTTTACTGTGATGTGTATGGCAATAAAGAGCTGGACCTGGTAATGAATGAAATAATCTGCATGAATGAGTGAGTAACCTACCTTTACTGTGATGTGTATGGCAATAAAGAGCTGGACCTGCTAATGAGTGAAAGAATCTGCATGAATGAGTGAGTAACCTACCTTTACTGTGATGTGTATGGCAATAAAGAGCTGGACCTGCTAATGAGTGAAAGAATCTGCATGAATGAGTGAGTAACCTACATTTACTGTGATGTGTATGGCAATAAAGAGCTGGACCTGCTAATGAGTGAAAGAATCTGCATGAATGAGTGAGTAACCTACCTTTACTGTGATGTGTATGGCAATAAAGAGCTGGACCTGCTAATGAGTGAAAGAATCTGCATGAATGAGTGATACTCCAGTTTGTTTCTCATGCCTTTTTTTCACAATCGATTTGGCACCTTTTTGCAAACAAAAGCTCATGCTCTCAAAATTGTTAACACAGCTATCTAAAAACATTCAATTTGCCAAACAGTCAGATACCATCGCAAAATGAAGTATTGTTTTAATTTCAGATATCAGAGGGATTTACCATCTCGTGCTTTTAAGAGGTAAGATTCCACAAAGTGCAGTGAGTTTCATTAGTTTGAAATGAAATCTAAATTAGATTCACAGCAATTCTCACCCAGGGGTAAGTATATCACGGCAGCTATGAAGGCTGAAGCTGAGGGTGCGTCCCAATATTCTTCACTTCCCACCTCCCTTCCTCCACTCCTTTCCTACCCGGAAATATGCAAAACTACTGAACGTTTTGAGTACAAGTATTTGCATGTACAGTATACAATGTACCTGACATTGCGGTTTGCATCGAGATATTAGTTAATATGTAACCATTAATACGGAATTAAGATGTAATCAGCAAAATTAGATTAAAACACAAAGATCCATTTCCAGGGCACAGAGTAGAGGAGGTGGTAGTGGAGGTAGGGAGGGTGCATTTTTCGACTATTGGTACGCACCCTGAGTGAGAATCTACAGCTGCTTTGAATCTGCATTTTCTCAATTTAGCCCTCCTCCAGCACTGCTTCAACTCGCCCAGTTCTCAGTGAAATCCCCCACCCCCTCCCTTGTTCCACCTCTCCCATCGCAAATATTTGCATGAAGTGATGCAATTGGATGCAAGGTTTTGAATTCTGGCCATCTGATTGGCTGCCTCTTTCAGTGGGAGAATGTGGGTGTGACCTCTAATGTGGTGGCCCCTCTGATCCTTGGGGCATGCTTGGCCGGACTGTTGTGGATTTAGGAATAGATTATCCACATTAGCAGAATCAGCATGAATCCAACGCGTTTAGGGTAAACTGCTACGATAAACACTTACACGTATTATACAATTTAGCTGTACTCCTCCCTTATTGACCCACAAGCATCGCAAACACCAGTATGCGCGTGAATGTATGCACGGGTGTGTGTGTGTATATATGTCGTGTGCTTGTATGTTCACTCAGGGTTGTCTCATTTGGATCCTATCTGTATCAGATTTTAATGTAAATTTATCTGGGTAGGCCTACTAACCTTATACAGGCAAATTACATCCCACAATATGCAAGCAAGTGTCATGAGTCACTGTGCTGCAGAACTGATAATCAGGTCAGATGGAACATGAGATTAATCTACGTGAAACGGCTAAGAAATGTCATCTTGATCTGAACACATGGCATCTGTAGTTCCTTTAAATCATGTGTGAACCAGCAACATATCTTGGATACACAGGAATCAGATTTGTCAGCAGCATTGGATCTGAGAGTAAATACGGCCTTAAACAACTCGATCCCTTAGGTTCCCCACAGCTCTGGAAAACAAAGAATAGAGGTTCAGCTCTTCTGGAGGAAAGAAATTCTAGCAAAATTCTCTGCTAACTGGAGTCCTGAAAGCACTGTGATCAGCACAATGAACCTTATATGGTCATCTTTAAACCAGAGGGGCTGAGATCAAACACTGGTGGGTGTCATGGGTTTTGGTCTTGTTTATTTTAGGGACAGTTAAGTTGGCAAGTAGAAGAAAAAACTGATTTGCGATAGTGTTTTCAGCTGTCGGGCTTATGGCATGACTAGTGGAAGGAATTCTTCATGTAGTCCATGACCAGAAAGAATAAGCACCCGAACTCAACCATCAATTAACCTGATCCAAAAGCTCCTATACAATATCAATAATGATAAGTGAGGCAAACAAGGGTTAGTGATCTTGTTTTTTATAATGTCAAATTGCACTTCTTACTACTGGGTCCATTCATTCTGTAGCTGAAGAAACACAGAGAGGGAGGGGGGGACTCTCACTTACATCCATGAAATTAGCATAACAGGAAGCTTAAAGACAGGGGGTGATGCTGCACAGGAATGCATTGTTACCAGTCCCACACAGTTTCCATTAAAATTGCCCTTTACATTACATTACAGGCATTTTGCAGACGTTCTTATCCAGAGCGACTTACACAACTTTTTTTATTACATCGTACTACATTTATCTATTCATACAGCTGGATATATACTGAAGCAATTCAGGTTAAGTACGTTGCTCAAGGACACAATGGCAGTGTCCTACCTTTCATTTACAAGTCCAGTTCCTTAACCATTATACTACTACACTGTGGTTTGCAATACAGTTTGTCTTCAGTAAACAGGAACAGCAAAGGAAAGCTTAACACTGAGTGTAACAACTGGAATCAGCTACAACAGGCAGCATCCTGACAAGACCTGAACAAGTGAGTGCATCACGCTGCTCATCCAGGCGTTTATATCAGGTGAGATCAGGTCTTGCTACTGGCGAGATCAAAACACATAAAAAGTCTGGTGGAAATGTTTAAGGTATGCCTAAGATACAATACATTTTAGCAAAGATGTTCAGCTGACTTCTGCAGAACAGTTGCATTTCTGAAAGAAGAAGAAAATGTTTTCAACGTGAGTAATCAGGTTGTTGCAATTGCCCGACAAATAGAAAAGCTCCAAGTATACTTTCTAATGGCATAAAAGTATTTCACATCCATAGGGGGTAAGGGCGTCAATTCATTAGTCCAGCTGCATGTGTGCAGTTGATTTTGGCAACAATAATCATGAATAAAATTTCTGTTCTATTTAATTCTGTTAATGTGTATGAAAAATATTATTTGCCATGTCAGGCTCTACAATGTTTACAGTTCATTAACAAAAATGTGAGCATGACTACAATCATATATTGCTTACATTAATTTACTCTGTGTATGTACTGGTAAATAACAAAAAATGGAAAATGAAACAGTGCTCAAAAGGTTAGGTATTCTCTTTGTTCTGTAATGGTGTGGGGTGCCCTCAGGTAAGGCTAATGTTAATTGCTACTTAATGGTACTAAACGATAATCTAACTCTGGATAATAGTGTTAGAGAATTCCTATTGGAGCTGCTGATGATGTCTGAGAAGTCCCTGGCAGAACTGAAGGTATCTCTGTACATGGAGAGGTGGTGTTTATGGTCTTCTGCATGAACAGTAAGTCCAGTCTTCCTGCTTAGTCCTTCTAGCGGAGTGCTAGCCTGTTTCATGGAATGGAGTTCAGTGGTGAACCAGGGGGCGATGAAACTGAATGAAAAAGTTTAGTGTTCAAGTGGGCGTCTAGGAGTGTGCTGTGTCCTATGGAGTCTAGGAGTGTGCTGTTTTAAATGTGGTGTCCAGCTCCTTAGGTGAACTGGGGGCATGCCCTAGAGCCAGGTAGGCATGACATGAGTGGGGTGGAGGACATTGACAGATTTATTGTCATGAAAAGAAATAAGCCTATGTTCATTACGGTGATGAACATAGGATGAACCGAATGATCTTATGTGACTGAATGACAGTGGGAACACAGAGGGATGAACATGGGAAGAACATTGAGGCCAACAGAGTAAACCAGAGTTGGAAAACCTACATGCTGAGTGACACTGATAGTGGGTATAGCATCAAAATCAGCAGGAAGCTTATAGTAAGATGACTCAATATGGATAAACATCACCAAGTAGCAGCAAACATGGTGAGCGCGTCGACACAACTGTCATTATTACAATGCAAGACATGGAGAAGAAAAATTGGCCCGGGGAAACTATAATAATCCAAGGCAGAGCACATAGAGGAGGACGAGAGAAGACACAGTCAGGTAGCTGCGTGGGAGATAGATTTATATCTAAAGGATGGTAGTTTACATGACTCTGCACAGCACAGTATTAGGCCCTTAGCATCTAAACAAGAAGCCAGCCAGAAGCCGAACTAGCATAGGTAAGAGACTTATTCAGCGAGTTGACAACTGTTCACCCATCAGTTCCGCAGGAGGCAGCAGCTGTGGCTGATTCATTAAGCAAGAAACAGGGGAAGCAGTGTTTCCAGAGTGAGAGGCTGTGTGGCTACCCGGAGATGAAGGACGCAGAGGCAGAAAGAGAGACTTAATCAGTTGCGCCTTGATCTGTTAAATAAGGTTAATGTTGTTTGTTGGTGGAATTCAAATTTTGCTCTTACCTACGAGTAAATCGAAAATAAGAGAAAAATAGTGAATGCCATTAAATTGCGTAAACTGTTCTTAACTGCCACGTATGAAAAAATGTGTGCATACCAGCGTTTCTTGCATGAGGCCCATGTTTCCTAACTTTGTGATGGATCCATATTTCCTGGACAATTTAGCAGGTCAGCTGTCATCCAAATCTCATTCTCCATAGTCTCCATAGAATTATTGGAAAATAATCAACTTGACCAATTAGAATTGAGTATTAAACCAAGCCATGGTACAATATACTATAAAGGTGTGTTCAAGAATGAGCATTTTCTGGTCTCAACATTTTTATGAAATATGTTTTTCCCCCAGAGTGTAATTAACTTGTAGCTAACTGTGTAACTGATTCTCTAGTATTCAAATGATTACAGTCTACATTGCATATTGAAATAATTACTGCAAGTAAATAGTGGCCATTTTATAAACCTGTCAAACACTGGGAATTGTACCCATGACCAATCCTGTCACGTGTCAATTCTGTACATAAATATTTTGATTTCACTGAACAATTGAATTCATGCATAGGTCTTCTGAATTTTTCCTATTGGACACAGCATGTTTGGAATGGGGGAACAGAAAAAGACTTATTTAAAAAGACAACATTCAATTCCATGAATGAATCCAGGTTAATTGAACAGCTTAATAAATGCTGCAGCCTTTGCAGTTTATTTTGACAGAGGAGTGAAAGCACTCCTTGTACCTACATTATTTTTTGTTTCACTTACTCTAGTTTGAACTGCAGGCCTTTCTCCAGTGTGCCTGAGGAGATTTTCAGTACTTGCAGGTCATATGTCATATGCAGGTACAAAAAAGCAACTCCTTCACCTTGAGCCCCAGCTAAATGAATTAATTGTGCATCAGTGCCTTACTTTGTTTTCCCACCAGGCTGAGAGAGAAATGGTGACACTAAAGTTTCTCATCTGGGCCCCTTTCCATTTCTGCCGCTAAAGTAAATAAATAAAAAGGGAGGATAAGTGACCAACAAATCAGAGGCCTACATCCTGGTGAAAACATTCTTTGAATGCAAGACCAAAGTAAATGGACTGGTTTTCTCAATGGTGTCACAACACCAACGAGATCAAACTGGAACAGCAACGCTACTGTTGTTCCAGCCTTGTCCTTTCAGAACAGGCCACCATAGTTTACATGCAGATACAGTACATATGAGGAGCTCTTTATCAAATATCATAAAAAGTTTTCAATTACAAGTGATATTTTGTTAAATTTAGCAAAATATAAGTAGTTTGTAGGACTGCCACCATTGCTCTTGGCAGCAGTTCTTCAGGGTTTAAATATTCATAAAGTATGCTTTTAGTTTTGTTCTGCATCTTGACACCCTCTCCAAACATGACTTGTATGACTTGAGTCATATGATTGTATTTGAGAGCAATTTGAGTCATACCTGAGAAGTGATGTATACTTATAAATCCATGGCTTGTGGGTTAACTAAATGTGACTAACATGTGAATAAACAGATTTGTTTTCAATGATTTCCCAATGTTTGTGTGAGGGCCTCCCTGTAATCATAGATTTAAACTCTTGTAACTCTAGCCACACCCACTTCTGCACACGCAGAATATAGTACTAGAAGTAGGGGGCTAGTTTTGAGGTTCAGCACTGAAGCATCGGAAGTCTTTTGATCATAGAGGAACTTATATATTCTCACCATTGTAAAGTAATAGGAAATGTGGTTTTTGTTTTCAGACAAATATAGACATATTAACTTTTATTTTATAGTCAAAAATGAATTTTAATGTTCATTCCACTATGATGATGCTTCCCTTTAACTGTAACATAATATTCACTTTTCACAAACCTTTTATTAATTAGTCATTAGCAGTATAATTTTCAGGCATCTGTGCTGTTTATCTTCTGAGATGAGAGCACCTACAGTGATGCCTGGAGGGTAGGAGTTGAAAAGCCATTCACATGCCTTTCATGTCACACCTTCAGGAATTTATACAGGCCATGACTACAAGACAAGGGTTGTGTTCCAAAATCACTCCCTAAGCCCTCAAGCCCTTGGTTTGGTAGTCAGAAGTACCAGGGCTAAGGGCTGTTCCAAAACAAAACTGGCACAATATACCCAACTTATTCAAATTGGCCCTCAAAATCACCCCCTTAATGCTGGAGATAATAATAATAATAATAATCACCATCAAGTCCACAGCATTTCGTCCACCAGCTTCCACATTATTAATTCATACTTACAGTAAATGATCTATTTTTTAATGTATGCAGTTCCCTTCAGAAGAAAAAGCATCAAAAAATTGTCAGATTAACACTAGTTGAATTCACACAGATGAACCCGAAAAAATGATATGTTCATCTGTGTGAATTCATATGTATAGTACACTTAGAATTCATATGTACACTTAAATGGTGTTACATTACATTACATTACATTCATTTAGCAGACGCTTTTATCCAAAGCGACGTACAATTAGTGCATACAGAGACATCATCAAGATCACTACAGAACAGACAAGACAAAGCACATCCTTCCCATAATGTAGCAGCTATCCCTAGTAATGAACGTTGACTGTAGTTCACAGTAAGCTGTGGGTAAATCAGCTATACTACACTTCTATTCTAAATACTATTATAAAACTATAACAAACAGACAGGAAAACACAGGGAACTAGTAAACACAGGGAACTGATATTCCTAGGTTAGAATATCAGTCAAGGTGGAGTCTGAAGAGGTGTGTCTTCAGGCCTCGACGGAATGCAGGCAGGGTTCGAGTAGAACGTAGATTCAATACTGTTATCTGGTATTGGTGAACACTGCTACTGAGCATTATATTATATGGAATATAATATACAATTAGCTACACAAGTGACTCATTTAATGCTTCAGTCATGGTCAGTGTACGATCTGACACTGCTCTGCCACAGAAGCCCATGCTGGGGAGAGCAGTGACATGCTGATTTGCAGCTCACATACTCAACACTCTGACACCCCCTAGTGGTAATACCAGTAACACACCCAGGCCTATCCTGTACATTAAGAATAAAATTATTATTTATAAAATGCTACAGACAACAACAGAATAAATGAAATATTTTAAGCAAGACAAACAAATTAATGATATAGTTACCCTCAAAATAGTCATAACAAAGAGAGGATTTATCATTCTGGAAAACACAGCAGGGATTTACAATTGATTGACCAGCTAAACAATATTTGTGCCTCCTGGACCACAGTTCTGGCCTAATAATAAAATATGTCTTTTCAGCATTAGATATACTGACACTGGAGTAGCAGTGTTAGTGCTGTAGGGGGATATTTGATTTGCCATTGTTTTTTTCTAAAATCCTTGCTATGCACAAACAGAGTTCACCGTACAGGAATGTATAGTACATTGGTGATAGGAAAAATGTACTTTCTTTCTCTTTTAATATAACACGTATTGTATATACTTTATGAGGACATAATGATGTTTATTTGTTGAAAAATGAACATGTAGTGTATAACCTGAACATACATTGGCAACAGCACTCCATGAGTACTTAACCGCACAGATTTTCTGTTGACACTAACAAAGAGATATATAATGTGTGGCTACCTGGAGATGTAAAATCACACCAAAAAACAACATTAACCTTATTTAACAGATCAAGGCGCAACTGATTAATATATAGCCGGCTGGCTATCTACAAATATACATGTAGTTATGTCACTGGAAATCTAGTGTGCTATGTTATGGAACACCTGACAAACCGATGTTGTTTGTTATATGTATTGTAATTATTGTATTCCAGGGGGAGGGGCTTTTGTTGCTAGGTCAGAGCTGGGCACTCCATGGGAGTCTTTTTGATGGTAAAGTGCTGGAGTGAGCATGAAATTGCCACAGGGTCAATAACAGGGACATAGCTTGTTTGCACTTTAAAATTCTGGTTTTTGGGGGGGTTACTTTCATGTTTTTGTTTAGTTTATACAACCCGCTTGACACTTCCTGTAAATAAACCATTGGAATGGAGCATCTAATTATGAATTCATCAGGAAAAGTAAAAAGGAGAAATGAAAGAGGAGGAAGCAGAAGATTAAGAAAAAGAAAAGGAAGGCATTAATCCAGCTTTCAAGTTTTATTGTGTGAAGTGACATGATGTAGAATTTAATATTGGTACGGAGTGGTCATTGTAGTTATTTCTGTGGCTACTTTCAGGAAAGATCCGCCACACTCAATGTTTTTGGTGTTATATGCTGATGGTAGGCTAGTCTTACAAAACTCCACAGAATCACCACAGGTGTACAAACTAATTAGAGAGGAATTACTAATAAGAGACTATTTTTTTCAGGAAGGCTATTAAAGAGTACTAACTCATGGCACCAAATCCAAAGTGATCTATTAACATACATTTGACTAATATGCAAGTTTTTTTATATGTGGGAAACCCTGAAAACTGCCAAACTCTCTGTACTGTAACCCATAACTTGGTATATGGCACACCTGCCACCATAATATATGAGAAACGGGGAAGAGGGATTCATTTCACTTGAACTTTTAGAAAGTTTTATTTTTTATAGTATTATTGCACATTATTGCCACCCTAAAGTCTTGTTATCAGCTATGATCTGAACCTCAGTTGGGACAACCCAGTAATCAGTCAATTGTTGCATCAGTTGTTATAATTAATATTCAGTGAAGACTCATGAAGTGTTATATAAGCCTATGTGCTTGGTATTGAACTGCTAAACATACTGATATTCTTAAATTATTCATAAAAAGAAGACATTTTGATACACAATTGTGTCACATTGACAGAAGGGAAAACAATAGAGACTGCCTAATTCTCTTTTAGTCACTATGGGGGTTTGATTCAGAGTCACACTAACCACATTAGAAAAACAAATTGTAAGCTTGGGTTATTGCATGGGTCTAAGTTATGCTTTACTTGGAAAATATATGAATGCATGTACTTGTAGGCATATGTTTAGCCTATCTTCCCTAGTAAAGTTCTCAAAAAATGTGGCCATGGACAAAATCCTTTCTCTTTATTTTTAATGCACTTATGTATAAAACCCTTCCATCATTCTTCTTTACCCGCTACAATATTTGTAATAATACAAACATTTTTAGGATTACTTTTTGCATCTTGAGGAACTTGCATTTCAAATGGTCTTTTAGCCACTATAATTTATTTTTTTACCTTTCCAAGCCGAAGACAATATTCATGGATTCAATTAATTCCCAAAACCTATGGTGAGGCATTACAAATATACTCTTCCACAACTCACCACCTTCTTATCCAGATGTTGCACCTGAATTCACCGATTTATTTTATTTTTTTAAGCAGTCTAGTTATTTTTTTCTTCATTAAAAGACATAAACAAAACGCATCACATATCAAAGCAACAGGAAGGAACATTTGACTTAATTATTTTCTAATTAAACATTAAATTTTTTTTACAAATATTTTTATGGTAGAATTGGGGAAACTACAGAAACATTGGTTACTTGCACAGTCGAACATTTAAATTAAACGAATTTGACTATGACAAAAACTTTAAAACCATGTAACTTTTTTGATGAGAGACCTTTTGCAATAGGCTATTTAAAGCTGAGTCTCTGTTTTTTCTTTTCTTTTTTAATGCAGGCAGATCCAATTTCAGAGGCGCGGTTTGAGCAGCGGTGTGAAATGGCGGAGTGAGGGAGAGAGGTGGCGACGACAAAGAGGGTGAAATCTGACTCTACTACTTGGAGAAGAAGTTAAGACACGGAAACGCTGTAAATAGGATCAGGACTGGTGCACTAGACTTGTGCTCAGCCTCCGGTTCAGTTTCATTTGGTCCCCGAATACACATAAATCTATTTCTCGCCCATTTCCCCTCATTAAAACCGTTTTAAACCCAACAGACCAGTTTAACTCGAGTGTAGCTAATATAATAATATTATTTCTTTAAAAGTAGCCTAGGCAGCTACTTGATATATCATCCTGCCTAAACGCCAAAACCGCTAGGCATCCTAAATTAAGCGCTGTGTTCATACCACATGTTTTTGTAGTAAAAAAAATGGCTCTGGGAACAGTGTTATAATTTTCACTGTTGAGAACACGTTTAGTCTTACATTTTTAAGATACAATATGGAGAGGTCTAAGTTTGCATACAAAATTAAGTCTTCATTCGTGACAGAATTTGATGAAAAAGTGAAGAAAAAAAACAACAATCAAGGTTCTGTTATAATTAGCCTACACACTAGCCTATAGCACTGATAACAGATCAGGATCAGCATGACACAAATAACCTTTTAAAAAGGCTGAGATAGTATTAACACCCAACAGGAGAAACAGTTCCTATTAGGCAGGAAATAATATTTTTGGCTGTATTTAGTATTCAAAGAGATGGAAAATGGAAGTGTAAGGAAATAGTAGAAGGTATTTCCGGAAACACTACTGTTTTACTCTCTCACATGTCCATACAAGCCTCTGTAAAGAAAGAAAACAGCATTCTTTGCTTTCTTTGAAAAGAGCATTTTTCAAATCACCCATGGGAAAGACCTCCCTTTAATCCCATCTTTATGCACCAAACTTGTAAATTTGCTAACAGAAGCATTATTATTTAACCCAGTTGAAATTTATAGTTTATAGAAATACCTACATGGCATGTAACAAAAACGAATAGGCGCACACTGAATTTCAGTTTCACACACTTGGATCTTAAATAAGAAATGTAAGTGCAATACTGTATTTAATCTCGTGTGCTGAGAAGCCTGTATAGCAGATATACAGTACCGTATATCCCAGCAAAGTTAATATTCCATTGATATTATCAGGTTGCATTTATCTCAAATAATGCTGTAAATATGTGCTATACTGTAGATCTGCAGCAAACACCACAGCCAATGTGTATTTTGTTACATTGTTTTTATAGAGCAGATGTTTTAAGCCAGAGGGTGCTTGGCTATTCTTCCAACCGAACAAAGGGTGAGGTCATCAACAGTAGAGATGGTGCTTGTTCTTCATTAAAGCCATTGTGATTGTGCTATTTTTCTTTCTGTTGACCCGCTTAAGCCTTTCATGTCACATGTGCCACTACAGAAGAACAAACTTCCTGCAGTGGACCCAGAAAATACCCAGGACTCCATCCAGTGCTGTAATTCTCCACAGCTACTGTGTCAAAAACACAGACCTCACATCACCCGTAGTGTCAATTTACTTAGTTTCTGAGTTCCGTGAAACATTCCAGAGTACCAGAAAAGGTTCCTGCAGTGGAAAGGGGGCTATACATTTGCTACATAAGTCTACTAAAAATATGATTACGGAACCGGATCAGGGGCTGAATGGAGTCAGAGAGAAAAGGAACTTTTTCGATGGCTGCCTTCTTTTTTGTGGTGACTGGTCTCCTCCCTAGAGTAATCTGAAGTTAATTTAGTCAGCGGGACCATACTCCCATAAGGCCCTACCCCCACTTTTCGTCATTGCCTTACTATGCATGGGCTTGGTGTAGGAAAGCGGGAAACCAATGGAGACTGGCCCAGCAGTTATATGACCTGGAGGAAGAAGGACAGATTATGGCTGATGTGAGATGGGAGGGCCCCTGCAGTATTTTTCTACACAGTTCAGGTTGTGGGTTGGTCCCTCCTTTTTACTCACTGCGAGTTACGAGCAGAAAAATAACCTTTCTGTGACCCACAGGAGAATATAGCCATTAATTGTATCATGGTTCAACTATGAAGACTTGGTTTCAGACCAGCTGAAATGTTTATAGCCCACAATAAAAATGGATGAATCCCATTTCCTAGAATATGATCTGTCACACTATGGACACACCTCACCACACACATCACGGCAATATTGCTACTAAAACCAGGTGAAAACTGGACAATAATCAGTTTCTCCCATTACATTTCAATTTCTTTTATAATTGTTGAGCCACACAATCAGCTTTTGTCCATACACTGAATGCTCTTTGTGGAGCTTATATGTAATATTGTACACAATGAAATCTCTGTTTCTTAGTACATTCAAACATGATATACTGGGGTGATGGGTATGCTATCCACACAAAGTCATAGGTTGGTGGGGTATACCTCAGAGAGAAATCATTCTGTTTGGAGGTTTGCAATTTATTTAAACAGAGCTGATCAAATTTATATTAAACTTCTACAATAAGCATTGTGCTACAATTGTGTAAAATGTCATTATGTAAATATCACGTCACAATGCTGTTATGTTGAGGCCAACAGATACTACTCATGAATGCATATTGAATTTTCCGTAATACATTCATACAACCACACAAAACGCGTCAGCACCTGCTAGATGTGACATGACGATCGCAGACCTTACAATGCTGCACGTTGGATTCATAATGGATTCATCAGCACTCAAAAAAGCTTACATAAACAGTTACATTAAACAACAAAACATGAATTAATTAATCCCAAATTAATCCAAAAATCCATACATAGCCTTTCAAAATCTAACTTTTTTCTGAGAATGTTCTGGAAGCCAATAGGCATGTTACCCCATCAATAGTAGAGCCCTGTCTGCAAGCAGACCATGTTATAGTCAGACTGATTGAGAGGTAGGAAATGCTCAGAATCTACCATATACGTATATAATATACCATCTACTTCTTAGATTTTTTTGTTTTTTGTTGTCTTTGCATAGATAAAATATATTAAATATCTTAATTAAATAAATATAAAAATCATATTAATATATTATTATACTCATCATACTTTGGCTTGGTAGGCAGGGCAAATTACATTGAACAGTGGCTGAAAATACCAGATATTTGAATTAGAGGATCAGATAGTGTGGCTAAGTCTGATTTGTAGCTTTGTGAATAGTGTCAGTGACTATTTCTGAATCAGCTGAGGGATGCATACTGACCAAAATCATTAAAAAATCACAAGAATATGCGAATCCTGGGCAAACAGTAGGGTCTGAAGCTGGCTGTTAGCACCTGTGAATGGGCGTATAAATGTTCTCTCACATGGTACCAGCAATTTTTAACATCCATCACATTCAGAAAAATGTCTTTCCCTGTCATATCACAGTCCCACAATCTGCTCACAAGGTATAAGACCTTCCAGTGCTGTGAAGGAGTAAGAAGTGTCCAGAGAATTTTGGATATCTCTCTTGTATCTCACAGTTCTTCTTCTTCAGTGACTTTACATTACCCGCAATGCCAGATGTTGAGAAGGGTTTATATTGCCTGGCCATGCACCGCTGTCTGCTTCCCCATCTAATCCGTCTCATCTCAGTCAGGAGATTACGCTGGGGCTGGCTCACATGAGTAGATTGTACAGTGCTTGTACAGTTGTAGCCATTCTGTTGTCCTCAGTTTGTCCCTCAATAAAAGTGATTAATGCATCCATAAAATTGGATAATCAGTGTCATTGTGCTTGACCATGATAACATGGTTGACGGTGACCTACCAAAAACAAGGCAGAAAATAGACCAGATTGAAAATTCACTCTGAGAGAAATCAGGGTACTCAATGGCTTGGAAAGCGGAAATCCTATTGCATTCATGAACACTTTTTCCATGAGACATTTGACCAAGAGAAAATGAGTCTGCTCCCTTTGTATTGTGGGACATTGCAACTGGCAGAACTCCAAGGGGTCCTGGAGCATGATCACCAGGCTATACAGCTATGAAGTAAAAAGATGCATACAGTCATACTATACCTCTCAGCTGAATCTGAAATCTAGATTATTATGGAAAGAGAATCAGCATTTAACTAGACTTGGGCACCGACCTGATAATGCAGAGATTGACTTTCAATCAGGTGAAATCCCTGCTGCAGAAAGCCACGGTGAAGCATGGAATTGCCTACCCAATGAAACAAAAATTAAAAATAAAATCAAGATACAAAGTCATCAATCATCAATGGATCTGACACGACCTGGTAGACCCGCTGTGTTTTTTTTCTTCATTTTTACTGACATTATGCAATGTCTGAGAAGCATGCTTCTCTCTCCCCTGTATTTACTTGAATTGAATTTGTGTTTTTATAGTGATCAAGACTGAATAAATGTACACATTTGCTATTAAAGTTTCAGTTTTTTAATTGTTATAAATGTCTAAATGTCTTGTATATACTGTATTTCAGTTTGTCTTATAGCCATCTTAAACATTGTTTTTATAGGATATAGTACCATCATATTTTCGTATGGACATATTATCAAACAAACATTGCATTTTTTGCCAGTAATGAGAAATAACAAACCTTACCTTACCTAGTATATAGTATAATAAAATAACAGCAATTAAAAATAACACAACATGAATCTTATACATACATAATTACATACTGTTTTTATTCAGTGAAATAAATAATTAGTTCCTTAAATAGATCATATGCTCATTAAACTTTAAAATGTGGAGACAGGCAGAAGTAGCCATAATTAATGAATTATGAATGACAGAATTGCAATTGATCTCTGGTTGATTTTTAAATTTTTTACCGCTTTTGAGGGACCTTCTCTTTACCATTTGAAAGTCAGAACTGATATTTGCTGTCTGATATTATTTATTATTCCAGGTCTGCTTGTTTGTTTTATTTTTTTTAAATGATTTCCAATGCAACAGCTTTACAAAACACACTTGGACTGGACTGGACAATCAAACATTTTGAATTGAAAACATTGGTGCGTAGATTAAAATAAATGTCTGCATATTTAGCCATATTTGAACTGAAACAACTTGAGTGCTGATTTTTTAAATGATTGTAGTAACTGAAAATGCAATACCCATTTATGTTCCTACTTTCAGTAATAATGTTATAAAAATTTTTGCATGTAAATGGAAAATGTTTTACCCATATTTTCAGTTATGCATCCTTTGAAGGCTGAAAGGCTGAATGTTATTTAAGTGAAGAAACACAACATTATACACAACACAGATATTTAACTTTTTTTTGTACCATGCTGTTCTACTATTATGATGCTTTGCAGTACAGTGATTTAACCATTCGACAACGGAACCATCCTTCTTCAAGAATTAAACTTCCTTCCTCTGTGTCTTCTGTGTTTTCACCTGAGGGACTATTTGGAAGTCTTAGATGTATATAATTGGTTGGACAGGGAACATGAATTTTTGGTGCATAGTCACCTAGGTGTCTGGGAAACAAACCTTGGCTGAGTGTCTGCCAAATATTGGCAAAAGGGATTACATATTTTGGTTTTAATATAAGCAAATTCTTGTGAATGTGGTCTTACCTCCATTAGCAGATGTAAATGAAAGTCCCTTTCAATCCCCTCCCTTTGGAAACTTTCCACTTCCAGGCAAGGTCAAAGTCATCTTCTCCTGATACAGAATCCATAACATACACTACGTTGGTCAAGGAAGCCTCTGAAGATTCCTCTTTCGATGAGGGTGTCACGTCCCGTGCCTCTGTGTCTTAAGTCCATTCCTGGTTTTTCCGTTTCTATGTGTTTTCAGTATTTGGAGTCCGTTCCACGTTTTCCCTTTTCCCCATTTTGTGTCTCCGCTTCCCGCACCAGATATGTGTTTCCTCATGTGTTTCGTCTCACGTGTTCCTGGTTGTCTCTTCGTTAGTCTGGCATTTAGTCTCCCCTGATTCTTTGTTCTGTGCCAGATCTTCTTGTGCCCTGCATTTGTGCTTGTGTCAAACTTTCCAGCGTTTTATCCTGCCTGCTCCCTGCCTGTTCTGAGTTCCTGTCGCCAGTCCTGTTTCTACCCATCCTGCTCCTGTTCTCCTGCCTGCCTTACCTGTTCCCGTCCAGCCCTCCTGCCCGCCTACCCTTCCCCGTCCCAGCCCTGCTCCAGCCCTTCGCCCTCCTGTTCTCTAGTCTCTGTTGGATCTCCCGGTTCTGACCCTGCCTGTTCTGGACCTTGCCCTGCCTCTACTGTATTGCTCTGTTGCCTGGACTCTGACCCCTGCTTGGACCTGACTATGATTCTGTCTTGACTACATTCCACTGTTTGCTGGACCCTTGTTCTGTCGACCCTGAATAAAGCCTTATTCCTATTACTCTTTGGTGTCTGCGAGTGGTTCCGATCGGTTCTCATAACAGAACAATCTGGCCCCTATGGAACCAGCAGACCCACGACAGACTTCCAAGGTCCTTCATTATCAGAGCACTCAACTGGGGAAGCACGATACAGAGCTTCGGTCACTACAACAAGCTGTACAGACCATCATGGAACAAATGGCGTCCATGACACTGCTGGCCCAGGACTCTGCGTCTTCCGCCCAAGCTGCCAGTACAGCCGTGCTCCAGGTCCAGTCCATGGCTGCTCCCTGAGGGATTCTGCAGCCGTGTCTGCCCGCACCTGACCGGTACTCTGGGGAGCCCGGTTCATGTTGCGCCTTCCTCGCCCAGTGTTCACTGGTCTTCGAGCTTCAGCCCTCCTCATTCCCCTCTGAGCGGTCCAAGGTCACCTACGTCATCAACCTGCTCTCTGGGAAGGCCTGTGCCTGGGGAATGATGTGTTGGGAGTCGGGAGATTCGCACACTGCCACCTTTCTGTCCTTTTCCACCGAGATGAAGAAGGCTTTCGATCGGTCCTCAGTCGGTCACTCGGCGGCACAACAACTCCTGCGCCTCTGTTAGGAACAGCAATCTGTCTCTGACTTCTCCATTGAGTTACGGACTTGGCGGCATCTGCGGGGTGGAACCAGGAGGCATTATATGACGCTTTTCTGCATGGCCTGTCAGAAAGCATCCAGGACGAACTAACCACGTGCGACCTGCCCCAAGACTTGGATGGGCTAGTTGACATCAAAATCCAAATTGACACTCGTCTGCAGGAGCGACGGTCAGTGAGAGGGATCCAGCGCCGAGTCTCTTCATCTCCAGCTGCTTCTCGCCAATCCAGCCCCCTAGTACCTCCAGAGCCATCCGCCCCACCTGAACCCATGCAAGTGGATCGTGTCCGGCTAACACCCCAGGAACGTCAGTGGCGTTTCTCCAGCCATCTATGCCTCTACTGTGGGGGTCCGAGTCACTTCATCCACAACTGCCCAGTAAAAGGCAACGTCTGTCAGTGAGAGAGGAGGTCCTGACGGGCGCTTCCCAGACTCCAACCTCCTCCAACTCCCGACCCACTCATCATGCTCTGCTCACCTGGAATGGGATCCAGCTACCTGTACAAGTTCTCATCGATTCTGGAGCAGACGCTAATTTCATCTGCCCTTCCCTGGTCCATCAGTTGGGCATTTGCACCAGCCAGATGAAGACCCCTGTCCACACCAACACTCTTACTGAGACCCCTCTGGCAGAGATCCGAGAAGTGACCAGCCCTGTGGAGATACTAGTCTCCAGCAATCATTGGGAGGAGATTTCTTTGTTTGTCCTGGAATCACCTCTTGTTCCTGTTGTGCTCGGTTCACCATGGCTCACCAAGCACAATGCCCAGATAGACTGGACGCTGGGAATTATAACGGGCTGGAGTCAAGTGCCCAAGTGCCACCTCACTTGCCTCAGTTCCGCTGCCAGCCCTGTGAGGGCCCAACCACCTCTGAAGAAAGAGGCGATCGATCTCACTAAGGAGCCCAGTGAATATCACAACCTCCGCCAGGCATTCAGCCGCTCCCGAGCCTGCTCTCTCCCTCCTCACTGTGCCTACGACTGTCCCATTGACCTGCTTCCAGGAACTTCACCCCCTAGCGGTCATCTTTATTTCCTCTCCGTTCCTTAGACAGAGGAGAAGTGCATGGAGAAGTATATCGTAGAATCCCTGGTTTCAGGAATCATTTGCCCCTCCTCGTCTGCAGCTGGAGCTGGATTCTTCTTCGTGGGCAAGAAGGACGGCTCGCTATGCCCATGCATTGACTACCGTGGACCGAATGATATTACTGTCAAGAACCACTACCCCTTACCACTGCCCTCATCCACCTTCTCCACCCTACAAGGCTGCAACGTGTTTACTAAGCTAGACCTCCGCAACGCCTACCACTTGGTGCAGATTTGAGAGGGGGACGAGTGGAAGATGGCCTTCAATACCCAGTCCAGACACTACGAGTACCTGGCCATGCCGTTCAGGCTCACTAACGCCCTCGCTGTGTTCCAGGCGATAGTCAATGACATGCTCCGGGACATGATCTCCAAGACATTCTGGTGTTCTCCAGTACTCCCGAAGAACATGTTCATCACATGTGCCAGGTGATTCAGCGACTCCTGGAGATCCAGCTTTACCTCAAGGCAGAGAAGTGTGAATTCAGCCAGCCATCTGTCCAGTTTTTGGGGTTTGTCGTGGCCAAGGGAAGACTGGAGATGGACACACAAAAAGTGAGGGCGGTCCAGGAATGGCTGGAGCCTAACAGTCACAAGCAACTCCAACACTTCCTTGGGTTCGCAAATTTCTATAGGTGCTTCATCCACAACTATAGCTCTGTGGCGGCCCCCCTCACTGCTCTCACCTCCACAAAAACACCTTTTAGCTGGACCACAAATGCCAGTTCAGCCTTCCTCGAGTTGAAGCACAGTTTTTCCACTGTGCTTGTCCTATCCCTACCTGACCCCAGCAGGCAGTTTGTGGTGGAGGTGGATGCCTCCAATACTGGCATGGGTGCCGTACTGTCGCAATGAGCTAAGGACAACAAAATGCACCCCTGCGCCTTCTTCTCACACCATCTCTCTGGTGCCAAGAGGAACTACTGTATTAGAGACTACTGTATTCATCTTACTGGCGATGAAGATGGCTTTTGAGGAGTGGCGTCACTGGCTGGAGGGGGCCTCCATCCCATTTCTTGTGTGGACAGATCACCGGAACCTGGAATACCTCCGCTCTGCCCGAAGACTTAACCCACGTCAGGCTCTGTGATCCCTATTATTCTCCCGGTTCCAGTTTACACTTTCGTGCCAACAGGAATTTAAGAACGCTAAGGCCGATGCCTTGTCCCGTCTGCACAAATCGCCTGAGGAGGAGGGAGGTCCCGAGCCGGTGCTTCCGTCCAACTGTGTGGTGGCCGCAGCTGGCTTCGGAAGGGAACACTGTGGTCCTTACTATAGTGGACCGGTTCTGAAAGGCCGTTAATTTCGTGGCTCTACCCAAACTCCCCTCCACTAAGGAGACCGCTGAGCTCATGGTCCGACACGTTTTCTGGCTCCATGGCCTCCCCCTGGAGGTCATTTTGGACAGGGGTCCCCAGTTCGCCAGCAGGTTCTGGCACTCCTTCTGCACCCTTATTGGAGCCACCCCTGGCCTCTCCTCCGGGTTCCACCCCGAGACGAACAGGCAAACGGAGCGTCTCAATCAGGAGCTGGGGAAGGGCCTGCGCTGCCTGGCAGAGAGGACTCCCACCACTTGGTCCAGCTGTCTACCCTGGATTGAGTATGCCTACAACTCCCTCCTGGTCTCCTCCACGGGAATATCTCCCTTCCAGTGCTGCTTGGGGTACCAGCCCCCCCTATTCACGGAGGAGGAGAGGAAGGTGGAGACACCCTTTGCGCAGGCCCTAATCACGCGTGCCCGGAGAACCTGGAGGAAGACAGGGCCACCCTGCTGCGACATGTCTCCGGGATGAAGAGCCAGGCCAACCGCCGTCAACGCCCTGCCCCGTTACACGGTCAGCCAAAAGGTTTGGCTCTCATCCCGGGACATTCCCCTCCAGACCCCTTGTAAAAAGCTTACCCCCTGTTTTCATTGGCCCATTCCCCATCTCCCATGTTATTAGCCTCACTGTTGTCCGTTTTACTTTGTATCACATATATGTCAAAGTTTGGTCCATGCAATGCCATAATATCATCATAAAGGGTGACTGAAAGATCCGGAAGCGGGGCAGGTAATAGCTTCCGGCAGTCTTCCGGGACCAGCCAGGGATAGGAGGGTGTGGGACTACGGAGCTCTGTATGCGGCCAAAGTATGCAGGGTGGAAATGAGGTTTGATTTTGTCATATGTTATAGAACATGTCTGGAATGTTTTATGTTTTCATTGGAACACACCCCCATTAACAAATGGGGTAGCAAAAAAGCATCTGCAGTATGTTTTATTAGATTAAAGCAAGAAACATTACTAAACTAAAATTTGCAAAAAATTATTTTGGTAATTGCTGTTTTAAGTGTTGTTTTTTATTACACGGTTGCTGCAATTAACGTTTTTTTTTTCTAAAATGTGTGAGAGTGTAAAATGTATATTTCTCTCCAGAGAATCAACAAGAGTCATATTACCCACTGCCATGCAGCAGAGCAGCCATGTCATTTTGAAATATTAATAACGTGTAGAGTTCTCATTATCAACCACTGAAACTAAGGGGGAAATTGTCAGAGATAGAACTTATATTTCCATTGATGGCTAGCTCATTTTCACACATTGTCAAATGCTGAATAAATTTAAGGGTGATTTGGTTTGGTTTAACCACAGACTCATTCTTCTGTGATTCCTTTCATTGTTTCTTTGTCTGATCTGAACAATTTCAGTTACAGGCATAAAAAATAATCGCTGTGTGCTCTTGCTGTTTCACCTGAATGCACCTCAGTCTAGCATCAGAAATGGAGCTTGTTTCACCAGCAACAATTCACAGATACCCTCAACTCCTGAGGGCACATATTTCACATACACTGACACTGCATAGATAGAACCCAAGTCCACACAAACATGAAATATTTTCCTGTCATCGGTGCTGTCATCCTTTGGGCACTCTTGTAATGCAAAGAGTTCTTAATCAGAAGGAAAACTGAAGGGGCACTGAGTCCTGAAAGGGTCTGTTTATTATAACTCACACCCTCCCCACACCCACCACAACAAAATTGTAACTGCACTGTAGCACACTGTCATAGAATACTGCACCCGCGAGCCGAACCAAGCTGCTTGGACAGAACCAAACCTGCTTCCATGTTAACCTGTTCTTGCCAAACTGCTTGTGAAAAAAATGTTTTGAATTGTTTGTCAAAGTTAAGGACAAATGCTGATTGCATTTCAGTCATACTATAAATTCTTATATTGCCTTGCAAAAATATTACATTGTGGATGTCTGTCTGGTTGCTGTCATAAGTGAATACATTTTTCTTATGCAGGGAACCTTTCAATACATTAATTTTGTTTGTTAACAATAACATCAAAATGGTTCCAAACATCTTTACTCATTACATTACAATCATTTGGCAGACGCTTTTATCCAAAGCGACGTTCAATAAGTGCATATTGAAGGTCATTGACTACAAAGCAAATCCGACAAAGCACAGCTTTCTCACAGCGTAGGAGCTATCCCTAGTAATAAACATGAGAAGTACACACAGTCAGCTATACATTCTGAACTATAGAATAACCAAAAACACAAGTTAAATAGAAAACAGGAAGCGAATACTATAGAATGGCCCTATATAGGTAGTTTAGTCGAGGTGGAGTCTGAAAAAGTGCGTTTTCAGCCCACAACGAAAAACAGACAGTGTTTCAGCTGAGCGCAGCAGAGTGGGGAGTTCATTCCACCACTGGGGAGCTAGGGTGGAAAAGCTCCGCAGTCGGGACGAGCGGGAACCTTTAACACGGACGGAGGGAAGTGCAAGTCGCCCTGCAGCAGCAGGGCGAAGTGGTCGAGCAGGAGCGTAGTGCTGGATTAAGTCCTGTAGGTAGGAGGGGCCTGACCTTTTGGCTGCAGTGTAGGCCAGGGTCAGAATTCACTCATGAATTACTGTCCAGGATGTGGGAAAAAGGGGAAGTACCAGGATTTTCTGAAAAATATAGGCAAAGTTGTGCAGTTGGTGAAAGGGGGACAGGCAGTAGTCTGGCCTGGCAGCAGTGTGGCTAGATCTGTAAGTGGCTTACCTGAGTTTGACCCACACAGCAACAAGAAAAGCACTGGAACATTACTATATACTACACAATGTTAGGGGCAAGCTTGAGTCTTATTTTGATTGAGTGGGTTTCTGGGTTACCAGGGAGCTTATGACCTGGATATATCAGTATGGAGATATAGACAGTGCTGCTGCACTGGGGCCCGTGGTGTGAGAGGGACCGTGTCACCATTCCGAAGAGTGGACATATATGTCCGTTTTTGCATGGGCCCTTAAATTTGAGACACTTGTTAAGCATCAGAGAAAACATACTTCTGTGTTTCAAGCACAGAACTCTATCAAGAGTAATCTGTTTCATATATTCTAATCTTAAATAAGCAAACTCATCTCTATCATGGTTAACGTTACTACATTTTTTTTGTACAATAGTCTCATCATGTAAAACTTAGACTATATGCCTATACATCATACATCATGTGATGATGCAGAATTACATAACTGTTAGCTAGTTTTGGCAGTGACAGCTGCTAGCTAGCGAGGAAAGTGTCAGTGCGACAAGTAAGCAAATCAAAATGCCTTATGTACACAAAAGTGGAACTCAAAAGAGAAAACGGACCAGGAGAAAAAGTTTGTGAATTCGCCAAAGTGTATGGCTTTTTTTTTTTACGTAGACCCGAAACTCATGACTCAACCATGTCAAAATGTTTATCTGACCACTAACTGCAGTAGGGATCAATAACCTTCCCTGCTCAACCGTCATTCAGGACCTATTCAGATAACCCAACACACACCTCCGTCTCCCAACTTGCAAAAATGCTTACTATGGAACTGGTAACTTATACCTTCGGTGAGGTGTGTAGGCTAACGGTGCACTGCTCTTATTTACGACATTGCATGTAACGTTACAGTCGTAACAGCAGAGTCTGCATTTTCTAATTTTAAATTATTCAAGAACTAGGCTTACCTGAGGGTGTATCACCCGAAGAAAAGAAAGATATGAGTGGTCTTCAACTGCACAGCCTCGTTTCAGGACCAGCCTCTGAATAATAAGTTACTACAAGGACCCGACCTGACCAACATGCTAGTTGGTATCCTCTCAAGATTTCATGAGGAGCCAATAGCTATGATGGCAGACATCGAGTCAATGTTTTATCAAGTGAAGGTGCCAGAAGAAGACGCAGATCTCCTACGTTTTCTTTGGTGGCCCAACGGCAAGCTGAACGAGCCAATGGAAGAATTTAGAACGACAGTGCACCTCTTTGGGGCCACTTCATTGCCAAGTGTCGCCTCATACGCACTGAGAAGACCGCTGAGGACCACAAAGTCACTGCCCCTCCAGGACCTGGATCTAAGCCATGATGCTCTACCAGTCGAGAGGGCTCTCGGTGTACAGTGGGATACAGAAACAGATACTTTCACCTACAGCATGAAGCTGCAAGACAAGCTGATGACCAGAAGAGGAATTTTATCTGTCGTCAACTCCATCTACGACCCCCTCGGCTTCCTGGCACTGGTCATCTTGCCCGCTAAACTCCTGCTGAAAGATCTCTGTAAAAAGCAACATGGTTGGGATGAGAACATTAGTGAAAAACATGCTGACGGTTGGAAAAGATGGCTAGAAGATGTTACTCACCTCTCCGACTTCCATGTGAACAGGTGTTTGAAACAGTGCGGTTACAGGTCACAATCCCCAGACTCGAGTTGACAGCAGTAGTCGTCGCGGTGAAGGTAGACAAGATGTTACGTCAAGAACTTCAAGTTCCACTGCAACAGTCTATCTTCTGGACAGACAGCACCACAGTGCTCAGGTACATTGACAATGAAACTGCTCATTTCAAAACCTTCGTTGCGAACAGAATCGCACTGATCTGAGAAGCCACAAAGCCATGTCAATGGGAATACTTTAGAACAACAGGAAATCCTGCAGATCAATCCAGCAGGGGCCTGAAGGCCAATAATTTGATACAAGGTGGAACATGGATTAATGGACCAAACTTCTTGCTGAGCAATGAATGTGATTGGCCGAAACAACCTGTTCAAATAAAAGAAAGCCTTGAAGATGATACTGAGGTCAAGAACACAGTTACAGTCAACACAATCAAAGTCAAAGATAAAATGGAACCAATGAACGAACTGATCAACTATTACTTGGACTGGCATAAACTAAAAAGGTCCGTGGCCTGGATTCTAAAACTAAAGAAAACTTTGCGGCAACTGAAAGAGAAAAGAAAAGAGTTATCAAGAACAATCAATCAAATAGAAAAGAAAAGTGATTTACAGCAGGGGAAACAGACCTGCTCCTGTCAAGCGCACATGCAGATAATAGCAGTATAGTATAATGGTTAAGGAACTGGACTTGTAACCGAAAGGTTGCAGGTTCGATTCCCAGGTAGGACACTGCCGTTGTACCCTTGAGCAAGGTACTTAACCTGAATTGCTTCAGTATATATCCACCTGTATAAATGGATAATATGTAACAAATGCTAAAAAGTTGTGTAAGTCGCTCTGGATAAGAGCGTCTGCTAAATGCCTGTAATGTAATGTAAAAATAAACCACTTACCTTGGTGTAAGGGGAGGGAAATGGCTTGGAGGACCAGATGTGACTAAAGGGATTCTTAATGTTACGATCCCGGTAAAGGTTTGGACCTAAATGCACGACTGAGGCAGAAAATAAAGGAAAGGAGTATTTATTAAAGTTAAAGTGTTGGGGTAGTCCCAACACTGTACAGGAATGACAAAGACATAGTATTACACAGGGACTGTTAGGAAGCCCGGGACGGGCTGCTCCAAGCCGGAGCTGGGCTGGCAGGTCTGGAACGTTTCGTTCCAAGCCGGAACTGGACTGGACTGGAACTGGACCGGGAGGTCCACACTGGAATCAGGGTCTGGAACGGATTTGTTCCAAACCGGAACTGGACTGGAACTGGAACTGGACCGGGAGGTCCACACTGGGAACAGAGTCTGGAACGGATTGTTCCAAACCGGAACTGGACTGGACAGGTAGGTGCACGGCTCACACCTGGACTGGACTGGAACTAGCTGGGGAGCGCCTCACTATGGCAGGACAGGAACTGGACCGGAATGACTGCACCGGTACAGAACAAAACAAGCAGTAGGGGTTAGTGCAAGGGAAGGCACGGAAATGACCGGGAGGTTCTCACGGAGGAGCAGGGCTTGATAGGTAGGTGGTTGGTGAAGCACGGCAGGGCTGGGTAGTGTGGCGTAGCTGCGGTAGGTCCGGAAGGAGCTGCCTGGTCTCCAGAGCTCCAGGAGCCGGCGCCGAAGAACTAGTTGGCTTCTTCGGTCGGACAGGAACAACTGGAGGGTAGCCAGGTAACAAGCCAACCCGGAGCCTACACGAGCTGGAGGTGGAGGTACCGCAACACACACAACGAAAACGGGGGGAAACGAACACTGCCACGGGAGAATGGGAGCTGGGTTAGATGGAGGAGAAGGGAAACAGGTTAGCTGCATGCACAACAGGAATTGATGAGGAGGTAAACTACCAGACTGTAGTTAGGAGCGGAACCCAAGCTGCAAGGGGATAATATCCCACAACCAAGCGAGTAGTTCGTAGTACACGACCAGGGAAACAACGAGCATTAACACCGCGTGACGATAGTTAAGCGAACAGTAAACAGGGTCTGAAGGGTTAGACATGTAATGAACCGACAAAGCAGGGGAGACAGCAGGTGGGTTAAATAAGGGAGTGAGATTGGAATCAACAAGGCACAGGTGCGGAAAGTAACCGGGAGTGCTTGTTAATTAGACAGGTGAGGAATGCAAGAAACGAGAGGGGAAGGTGATAGGCGGAAACCAAACTGGGAAACAAAGAGAGCCAAACAGAGGGGAAACGCCTAGTCCGCAGCAGCGGGGAAAACACGGACAAGGGAATCCAACAAGACACGGAGGGACATGACAAAACCGGGAAAACGGACTGGAAGGGAACGGAACGTCACAGTACCCCCCCCTAAAAAGGACGCCTCCTGGCGTCCAACAGAAACACCACCGGAGGAAGAGGGCAGGAACGTTCAGGAGGTCGGCCACAGTGCGGACTGAACCGTACAGGAGGCCAGACGTGGCGCGGGCGGAGCCGCTCAGGAGGCCGGCTGTGGAGCGGGCGGAACCGCTCAGGAGGCCGGCTGTGGAGCGGGCGGAACCGCTCAGGAGGCCGGCTGTGGCGCGGGTGGAACCGCTCAGGAGGCCGGCTGTGGCGCGGGCGGAACCGCTCAGGAGGCCAGCCGCGGCACGGGCGGAACCGTTCAGGAGGCCAGCCGCGGCGCGGGCGGAACCGCTCAGGAGGCCGGCGGCGTAGCGGGACTGGAAGAGAGGAATGGAGCGGGACTGGATGACTGGAACGGGGCGGGACTGGATGACTGGAACGGGGCGGGACTGGATGACAGGAACGGGGCGGGACTGGATGACTGGAACGGGGCGGGACTGGATGACTGGAACGGGGCGGGACTGGATGACTGGAACGGGGCGGGACTGGATGACTGGAACGGGGCGGGACTGGATGACTGGAACGGGGCGGGACTGGGGGACTGGAACGAGGAGGGACTGGGGGACTGGAACGAGGAGGGACTGGGGGACTGGAACGAGGAGGGACTGGGGGACTGGAACGAGGAGGGACTGGGGGACTGGAACGAGGAGGGACTGGGGGACTGGAACGAGGAGGGACTGGGGGACTGGAACGAGGAAGGACTGGGGGACGGGAACGGGACGGGACTGGATGACTGGAACGGGGCGGGACTGGAGGGCTGGAACGTGGCGGGACGGGAGGGCTGGAACGTGGCGGGCCGGGAGGGCTGGAACGTGGCGGGACAGAAGGGCAGGAAGGGGAACGGACAGGAGGGCTGGAAGGGGAACGGACAGGAGGGCTGGAAGGGGAACGGACAGGAGGGCTGGAAGGGGAACGGACAGGAGGGCTGGAAGGGGAACGGACAGGAGGGCTGGAAGGGGAACGGACAGGAGGGCTGGAAGGGGAACGGACAGGAGGGCTGGAAGGGGAACGGACAGGAGGGCTGGAAGGGGACCGGACAGGAGGGCTGGAAGGGGAACGGACAGGAGGGCTGGAAGGGGAACGGACAGGAGGGCTGGAAGGGGAACGGACAGGAGGGCTGGCAGGGGAACGGACAGGAGGGCTGGCAGGGGAACGGACAGGAGCGGCGATGACAGCATCGCCCTGGAAACAGGAGGCGGTAACGACTGTCTCGCCCAGGAAGCAGGAGGCGGCGACGACTGCGTCGCCCTGGAAGCAGGAGGCGGCGACGGCTGCATCGCCCTGGAAGCAGGAGGCGGCGACGACTGCATCGCCCAGGAGGCAGGAGGCGGCGACGGCTGCGTCGCCCTGGAAACAGGAGGCGGCGACTGCTGCATCGCCCTGGAAGCAGGAGGCGGCGACGACTGCGTCGCCCTGGAAGCAGGAGGCGGCGACGACTGCGTTGCCCTGGAAGCAGGAGGCGGCGACGGCTGCATCGCCCTGGAAGCAGGAGGCGGCGACGGCTGCGTCGCCCTGGAAACAGGAGGCGGCGACGACTGCATCGCCCAGGAGGCAGGAGGCGGCGACGGCTGCGTCGCCCTGGAAACAGGAGGCGGCGACTGCTGCATCGCCCAGGAAACAGGAGGCGGCGACGGCTGCGTCGCCCTGGAAACAGGAGGCGGCGGCGGCTGCCTCGCCCTGGAAACAGGAGGCGGCGACTGCTGCATCGCCCAGGAAACAAGAAGCGGCGACTGCTGCGTCGCCCTGGAAACAGGAGGCGGCGACGGCTGCGTCGCCCTGGAAACAGGAGGCGGCGACTGCTGCATCGCCCAGGAAACAGGAAGCGGCGACGGCTGCCTCGCCCTGGAAACAGGAGGCGGCGACTGCTGCATCGCCCAGGAAACAGGAAGCGGCGACTGCTGCGTCGCCCTGGAAACAGGAGGCGGCGACGGCTGCGTCGCCCTGGAAACAGGAGGCGGCGACTGCTGCATCGCCCAGGAAACAGGAAGCGGCAACTGCTGCGTCGCCCTGGAAACAGGAGGCGGCGACGGCTGCGTCGCCCTGGAAACAGGAGGCGGCGACTGCTGCATCGCCCAGGAAACAGGAGGTGGCGACGGCTGCGTCGCCCTGGAAACAGGAGGCGGCGACTGCTGCATCGCCCAGGAAACAGGAAGCGGCAACTGCTGTGTCGCCCTGGGAACAGGAGGCGGCGACGGCTGCGTCGCCCTGGAAACAGGAGGCGGCGACGGCTGCCTCGCCCTGGAAACAGGAGGCGGCGACTGCTGCATCGCCCAGGAAACAGGAAGCGGCGACTGCTGCGTCGCCCTGGAAGCAGGAGGCGGCGACGACTGCATCGCCCTGGAAACAGGAGGCGGCGACTGCCGCGTCGCCCTGGAAACAGGAGGCGGCGACTGCCGCGTCGCCCTGGAAACAGGAAGCGGCAACTGCTGCGTCGCCCTGGAAACAGGAGGCGGCGACTGCCGCGTCGCCCTGGAGACAGGAAGCGGCGACGGCTGCATCGCCCTGAAAGCAGGAGGCGGCGACGACTGCATCGCCCTGGAGGCAGGAAGCGGCGAAGGGCTCCTCGCCCTGGGGACGGGCGACGACCACCACATCATTGCCCTGGAGAGGGGCGGTGGAGGCCGTATCTTTGCCCTGGGTACGGGCGGCGAGCAACGTCCGCGTAACCTGCTCTGACAGGCCCCTTAAAAGCTCAAACATCCCATCAAGACGGCGGCCCCGTCGATCACCAACCGCGGTCTGGCAGGCGAGGGCGTGACGGATCTGCCCCAAAACATCGTCTTGGGAGCTGGAGGGAGCGATGGTGTCTGCATTATCGCCCTGGGGAAGGGCAGCGGAAAAGGACTCCTCGTCCAGGGAGCTGCCGACAAGCGACGTCTGCGAAACTTGCTCCGCCAGACCCTTCAGCACCTCCAACACGTGATCCACCCGGCGGTCCAGTAGATCGTCGGTCGCGGATTGGGAGGCGAAGGCGTGACGGAACTGCTCCACAACGTCATCTTGGGAGCTGGAGGGAGCGACGACGACTGCATAGTCACCCTGGGGACGGACAGCGGTGACCGTGACATCGCCCTGAGGGCTGGCCGGCGGTGGCTGTGTAGCCTTGGAGGCCGGCCGGTGGGGACGGCGATGGCGTCGCCTTGGAGACCGGCCTGTGGTGACGGCGAGTGCGTCGCCCTGGAGGCCGGCGGTCCTAGCATCGCCCGGGCTTTGGCTCTCACCCAGGCACTGGCTCAGGTGCTTCTCCAGAGCATCCTGGCAGGCCAGTTCGTAGCGGGATTGCCTAGCAGCATAGCGGCCGAAGGCGGGGTGGAGCGGGGACAGGAAGTCGGCTAGGTCCTTATCTGGTCGGTTCATTCTGTTACGATCCCGGTAAAGGTTTGGACCTAAATGCACGACTGAGGCAGAAAATAAAGGAAAGGAGTATTTATTAAAGTTAAAGTGTTGGGGTAGTCCCAACACTGTACAGGAATGACAAAGACATAGTATTACACAGGGACTGTTAGGAAGCCCGGGACGGGCTGCTCCAAGCCGGAGCTGGGCTGGCAGGTCTGGAACGTTTCGTTCCAAGCCGGAACTGGACTGGACTGGAACTGGACCGGGAGGTCCACACTGGAATCAGGGTCTGGAACGGATTTGTTCCAAACCGGAACTGGACTGGAACTGGAACTGGACCGGGAGGTCCACACTGGGAACAGAGTCTGGAACGGATTGTTCCAAACCGGAACTGGACTGGACAGGTAGGTGCACGGCTCACACCTGGACTGGACTGGAACTAGCTGGGGAGCGCCTCACTATGGCAGGACAGGAACTGGACCGGAATGACTGCACCGGTACAGAACAAAACAAGCAGTAGGGGTTAGTGCAAGGGAAGGCACGGAAATGACCGGGAGGTTCTCACGGAGGAGCAGGGCTTGATAGGTAGGTGGTTGGTGAAGCACGGCAGGGCTGGGTAGTGTGGCGTAGCTGCGGTAGGTCCGGAAGGAGCTGCCTGGTCTCCAGAGCTCCAGGAGCCGGCGCCGAAGAACTAGTTGGCTTCTTCGGTCGGACAGGAACAACTGGAGGGTAGCCAGGTAACAAGCCAACCCGGAGCCTACACGAGCTGGAGGTGGAGGTACCGCAACACACACAACGAAAACGGGGGGAAACGAACACTGCCACGGGAGAATGGGAGCTGGGTTAGATGGAGGAGAAGGGAAACAGGTTAGCTGCATGCACAACAGGAATTGATGAGGAGGTAAACTACCAGACTGTAGTTAGGAGCGGAACCCAAGCTGCAAGGGGATAATATCCCACAACCAAGCGAGTAGTTCGTAGTACACGACCAGGGAAACAACGAGCATTAACACCGCGTGACGATAGTTAAGCGAACAGTAAACAGGGTCTGAAGGGTTAGACATGTAATGAACCGACAAAGCAGGGGAGACAGCAGGTGGGTTAAATAAGGGAGTGAGATTGGAATCAACAAGGCACAGGTGCGGAAAGTAACCGGGAGTGCTTGTTAATTAGACAGGTGAGGAATGCAAGAAACGAGAGGGGAAGGTGATAGGCGGAAACCAAACTGGGAAACAAAGAGAGCCAAACAGAGGGGAAACGCCTAGTCCGCAGCAGCGGGGAAAACACGGACAAGGGAATCCAACAAGACACGGAGGGACATGACAAAACCGGGAAAACGGACTGGAAGGGAACGGAACGTCACACTTAAAGTGTTAAAATAAGAACACCAATGAAGCGGACAGAATCCGCGAATAGGAAAGAAAAACAGAAAATGAAAAAACAGCTCCTACTCTCAAAACCATAGAGCAATACAGAGGAGACTGAAAAAAGGGAGAAATAATATCAACCCGAAAATAATCGGGCGAACGAGGCTCGTAGGCTCGAGAAATAAAAGGAAAAGGAAAATACCTCTCACTCTTGATAGAGAGAAAACAAAGAAATAAAGAGAGGTAGAGAGAAATGGAAAAGAAAGCTGTCTCAGAGAGACTAGCAAGGTAGCAATAGCGAGGGACAGAAAATGCAAAGGAAAGTGTGTATCCTATGTGTGTCTAAAGCACAAAAAGGCAAGTCCCTAGTAACTCCAAAGCAAGGCGATGGAGGAAAGCGGTCTCCTTAGAGTGCCTACCTATACCTTACCGGCTTAGTGTCAAAATGAGGGAATAACAACCAAGCACTGGAAGAAGAAAATCCTGGGCTTAAATAGAGACAGGAAATCGAAAACAGGTGCACTCACTAAGTGCCGGAAAGAAAGGAAACCCTGGCGTGGAACACGAAAAAATCCGATAGATTGCCCAGTCAAAAAGAAAAGAATGAACGACCGCAGAACTAAGGAAAGGCAGGCGCAACCCATGACAGGACCCCCCCTCTAAGGGACGATCCCAGACAATCCCTCAGGGCCCTCATGGTGGAACGCCCTAATCAAGTCAGGGTCCAAAATGTTTCTAGCAGGAACCCAACAGCGTTCCTCCGGGCCATAGCCCTCCTAATCAACTAAAAACTGGAACCATCTGCCCACACGTCTCTCTGCGAATATGCGCCGAACTGTATACACCGGACCTACCCCCACGAGCCGGGGAGGGAGCAGCGGCTTGTCCGCCGGAGCAAGAGCGCTGATGAGCACCAGTTTTAGTCGGGCGACATGAAACGTCGGGTGTATGCGCATGGAACGCGGCAATTGCAGACGCACCATAACCGGGTTAATTTTCCCAACGATCTTAAAAGGACCAACGTAGCGCGGGGCGAGTTTGTGAGACTCCACCCTCAATGGGAGGTCTCATATGGAGAGCCACACTCGTTGTCCAACCCGGTAGGACGGAGCCATGGCGCGCAGAAGCGATGAACGGACACGCCTCCAAACAGCTCGGTACTTCCCTGTCAGACCGGTCATAAATGCACGAGAGGGCGTCCGGTTTAACATTCTTCGAACCGGGGCGTCAGGTTGGCACAACTCAGAGGCAAGTATTGGATCCCGCAAGCCAATTCTGCAATCAGAAAGCTAATCTACGAGTGCGCAGTGTGCCGTAGGATCAGTGGAAAGGTTGGAGAGCAAAAGATGGCAAACCTACCCAAAGATCGCCTCTTGCCCAACAAACCCCCTTTTACGAATACCAGCATTGACTATTTCAGGCTATTGGAAAGGTTGGAGAGCAAAAGATGGAAAACCTACCTGAAGATCACCTCTTGCCCAACAAACCCCCTTTTACGAATACCGGCGTTGACTATTTTGGGCCATTTGATGTAAAGCGGGGCTGGAGCACAGTCAAAAGTACGGCGTGTTGTTCACCTGCCTCACCCTCAGAGCCGTGCACATAGAAGTTGCAGACAGCCTCGACACAGACTCATCAACGCAATTCGCCATTTTGTATGCAGAAGAGGTCAAGTCACCATCATGCGCTCTGACAACGGCACAAACTTCGTGGGCGCTGAAAGGGAGTTGAGAGAAGCAATTCAACACCTGAATAATGACAAGATTGAAAGAGCCTTGCAACCAAAGGGAATCAAGTGGATATTCATTACATTACATTACATTACATTCATTTAGCAGACGCTTTTATCCAAAGCGACGTACAATAAGTGCATACAGAGACGTCATCAAGATCACTACAGAACAGACAAGACAAAGCACATCCTTCCCATAATGTAGCAGCTATCCCTAGTAATGAACATTGACTGTAGTTCACAGTAAGCTGTGGGTAAATCAGCTATACTACACTTCTATTCTAAATACTATTATAAAACTATAACAAACAGACAGGAAAACACAGGGAACTAGTAAACACAGGGAACTGATATTCCTAGGTTAGAATATCAGTCAAGGTGGAGTCTGAAGAGGTGTGTCTTTAGGCCTCGACGGAATGCAGGCAGGGTTCGATTCAACAGTCCAGCCGCATCCCACCAGGGCGGGGTTTGGGAAAGACAGATTCAAACAGTGAGAAGAATCCTCAATTCCTTATTGAAAGAGCAAGCTGTGAATGACGATTGTATTCAGACATGTGTGAGGTCGAGAGCATCATCAACAACAAGCCGCTCACAAGTGTCTCGGATGACACGCACGACCTCGAGCCTCTAACATCTAATCATTTATTGCTGCTGAAGTCTCAACTCAGCATGCCCCCAGGCATCTTCAACAAAGACGACACGTACACAAGAAAGTGATGGAAGCAAGTCCAATATCTTGCTGATTTATTCTGGACCAGATAGAAACGCGAGTATCTTCCACTCCTCCAAGAACGCCAGAAATGGTCAAGGCCAAGAAGAAACTTCACAGCTGGAGATGTTGTCCTACAAATGGACAGTTCTTCCCCTCGCAATTCCTGGCTCATGAGGAGAGTAGTTGAAACGTTGCCAGATTCCAGTGGAACAGTACAAAGAGTGAAGATAAAAACTAAGTCCAGCATTCTGGAAAGGCCTGTAAATAAACTGCTTGTTGCAAGAAGCAATGTCAGGAGAGAAGATTGAGTGAGAATATTTCAGAAGAAAAACGAAAGCAAGGAAGAATATTTGAGAAAACAGAAGAATCGCAAGAAACAAATATACGTTTTTCCTAGTTCATGGACATCAAAAGTAGTTTGGCTCTTAATGTTTAAGTTTGACAATTGATAGTCCTCCTGCCTAACCAATTGGGGGCCGGGTAATGTAAGAGCCAATGAGGAACTAGTTGATTAATAATAATTTCATTAAAAACTATTAAAAATGGGTGATAGTTTCATTAAAGTTCATAAGGTTCATATTAATCTAAAATGCATAATTTAGTAATGTATAAATGATAAGAACATTTCTATACTTTTGGACTTCTGACTGTATAAATATGACATCATTGTTGTAACTTTGGTTAGTTTGGAGTCAGATATTGTTGGAAGCAACACAGTTTTTTGACCATACGCTTGACATTATAACTTAGTTTTTTTCTAATTAAACATATAAAAGGAAAGTTATCTTGTCTCATCGTTCGCATTGCGAATACTGTTTGTTAGACTTACTCCAACAAGTGGTACATTTACGGTGAAGAAAAATCAAACGGAGTGCCACTACAGTTATAAATGTTTTATGGGTTAGTGCTATTGTTTTGGAGATGCATCATTTAGCCTCATATGCTGATCAATAAAGGCTAATAACACACTAGCACTTCTTGTACATTTTATCACCACTGCAGTTAAGTAAAAAAGTAAACGAAATACGTTTTCTGTGAGAAATGTATTGTCAAGCTTACGTGCATTCACTGCTGTCTACGTTTTAAAGCTCAGGGGCCCATCATAACTAGCTTCTGCCACTGGTGAAGATTAAACTGTCGCTGTTACTGTCTGATATTCCATTGGCTGTAGTAGAGAGACTAGCGAGAGGTCACTTATTACATCTGCAGGGTTGTACTGTAAGTTTCCCCTGTCACTAACAACAGTTAGTGCTGAGTTTAAGACTGCTAAAGTGTGGGCTGTAATAAGCCCCGGAGCAATCAATAGCTGAGTAGGTGCAGGATTCAATGAATGTGATTTACACTGGTCAAATGTGTACACGAGACAATAAGAGATCAGCTTCATTACACCCAAATTTTAATGAAGTTGCTGGTCTGAAAGGTGGAACAACATAGTTGACTAGCAGAAAAGGCCAATAGTGCAAAGGGAGGTGATAGCATTGGAGGAGATGCAAGCCCAGGCTCTGGGCATGGTGACAGAAATGGTGGAGGAGATGTAAGCCCAGGTCATGGGTATGGGGGTACAGGAGGCCCGAACCATGGGCAGCAGGACAGCCGAGGACAGCATACATGGTGGGAATGCTGAGAGGAGGAATCTAGAAGCACAGACCTTTTGGAAGTTCCAATGCATGAAGGTTCTTGGGAGAAGGGGTGCATAGGCAGCCCCATGACTAATTACTACAATCAACAGCAGCAAAATGCTGGAGACCCAGTGGAGGGAGACCATTAAAGAAGGAGGGAGAGGAAATATGCAGTAGATAGTCTTCAAAAGGGAGGAAGAGAGTGGGGAGAAGCCAAAGTGAAGAACACTTAAATGCGAAAGACTTGAGGCTAATTGTAGACCTGGGTAAAAAAGTGGTCAGATCAAACCCAACAGCATATCATTATCAAGTTGATTAGTCCATGGGAGGATAACGTGGGAGAGGTGAATGAGAGAAAAAAAAGTGTCAGGAACAAGGGGATGAAGAGCATACAGTTAACCTATAGGAACTGACTGCAGGAGGTACCCAGCAGTATCATACTAGTAGTGTCTGTCAGGGTGAGTTCATTACACTACACACTGCATTTTCCATATATGGCGGTACACCTTAGTCATCCATAAAGCTCACAGGATCACTGCTGATATATGGTCTATGGATACAACTGGCCATTCTATGGGGAGAGATCAGTGCCACCTGAACTTGAACCTGAATTTTCAAAACATTCATTTTTTTACCCTGGGATTTCAAAACCAGAATTTCAAGGAGGTGAATTCAATAACAAAAAATTCAGTAACATCAACATTCAGACAAAGAAATTCAGGTTCAAGTTCAGGTGGCACTGATCTCTCCCCATATCATTCCACATTTGGAGAGAAAAATAGTGTATAACATTGCTTTAAAACCTGCGGTGGGACTATTTGAAGAAACCAAAACCAGGTAAAACTGAATATATCAGATTTATAAAACAGCCTTGGTAGGGCCATTAACTTTGTATGTGCTTTCTGCATTCAAATAAATGCATGGGCTGCTTTTATTTTTTTGAATGCTTGGCTGGTTGGCCTTGTTTTTGCAAGAAACCATTCATCTCAAACTTTAGGCATGCATATTGAATGATAACAATGTAAGCTATCATTCAATATTCCACCGAGGAATTTTCTGAGCACAGACCTTGTTGCCATTGAATGCACTAGATATGACGTCTGTGGCATACAATTAGGCCTATTGCAAACAAAACCATATTAGCACATTTCAGATTCTCTCTGACGCTCTCCCATAGTGTTTCACATGGTGGCAGTGTCTGCTCTACATCCCTGCTCTCCAAAGTGCCATTTTGATTTTGTCATGTGCCTCCATTTGGCTGTCAGCCTGTTATTCTTTGTGCAACCATGATGCACTGGACCAAACAGAAAACAGCTTATTTCAGCCTGTCTTTGCCACATTACAGATCAATTAGCTAGATGCACAAGAGCGTCTTTTTGCCACTGATTTAGGACATTATAGAAAGACTGAGGGCCGTGACTATGCTGTCTGCACAGAGCTTCATCTCAAAACCTGTCTGACATCGATTCATTCTAAAAGAAAAATGAGGCTGTAAATGGCAGAAGCACTCTTATTTAGTCTTATCTTGTATGTAACAAGAATGTATGTTATGATAAAACACCAAGGGCTCTATCTTGGCGATCTTAGCGCTTGCTCTAAGCGCATGGTGTTAAGTGCATTTAGGGCGTGTCCAAGTCCACTTTTGCAATTTAGACGGTGTGTTTTTTGAGCGCTAAACACGGGGCAACGTGCAAATGGGCTGAACCTAGTCTCTTCATTAATTATAGGTGTGTCTTGGGTGTGACATGCAATAAACCAATCAAAATGTCATATCCCATTCCCTTTAAAAGCCTGCTTTCCACCTTGGCGGATTGCTTATATGATGGTGAAACAGACACCGTGTGTGTTTAGTGCGATCAAGGAATAGGCTATATGAATCAATAGTAGCCTATGATCAATATTATTCGCACTAACCATTATGAGTTCCCTGTCATTCCTGACAGTGCTGTTATTTTACAAAATATATGTGGTTAAATTTTGTTATAAGCACCTGCAACAGCTAAGAATAAGCTACCAATGGCTTCCGTCTCACCATAGAAAGCGCCAAATTAGCGTGCTTGTTCAACGAATTTCGTTTGATTATGCAATGAACTCATGTTCAAGCTTCATCCGAAGTTTATTAGGCCTACCTGCATTCTAATTTTGATTAATAACATAAATAACGTTATTTTGCCTTAATGATGACACTAAATACAATAAAGCTGTCAGGTTGGCAACCCATAGGTTCACGCATATTTTCCCTTGTTTTATAATATCCTGCTTATGGAAATGTGACCAACCTGTTTTACTGGTAGTGTAATGCTTTAAAACAATCTACTTTTCTGAATATCAGAAACAACGTGATCGGAACCGTGGTTCCAGAGAAAAAGCCCAAAACGCAGTTTTTTACAGAATTAATTAAAAAGTGCCTAGAGGGAGACATTCATGGCTATTGCCAGGCCGAGGAGCAGAGCACAGGGTCGGGCATAGGCTTGTTCGAACCGGGAGACTCCCCTGAACGATAGAATACCAGAAACAACGTGATCGGAACCTTGTTTCCCGAGAAAAAGCCCAAAACGCAGTTTTTTACAGAATTAATTCAAAGTACCTCGTGGGAGACATTTATGGCTATTTCCAGGCCCAGGAGCAAAGCACAGGCTTGGGCATAGGCTTGTTGGAACCGGGAGACTCCCCTGAACGATCGAATACCAGAAACAATGCGATCGGAACCGGGGTTCCCGAGAAACAACGCGATCGGGACCGTGGTTCCCGAAAAAAAGCCCAAAACGAATATTATTCGCACTAACCATTATGAGTTCCCTGTCATTCCTGACAGTGCTGTTATTTTACAAAATATATGTGGTTAAATTTTGTTATAAGCACCTGCAACAGCTAAGAATAAGCTACCAATGGCTTCCGTCTCACCATAGAAAGCGCCAAATTAGCGTGCTTGTTCAACGAATTTCGTTTGATTATGCAATGAACTCATGTTCAAGCTTCATCCGAAGTTTATTAGGCCTACCTGCATTCTAATTTTGATTAATAACATAAATAACGTTATTTTGCCTTAATGATGACACTAAATGCAATAAAGCTGTCAGGTTGGCAACCCATAGGTTCACGCATATTTTCCCTTGTTTTATAATATCCTGCTTATGGAAATGTGACCAACCTGTTTTACTGGTAGCGTAATGCTTTAAAACAATCTACTTTTCTGAATATCAGAAACAACGTGATCGGAACCGTGGTTCCAGAGAAAAAGCCCAAAACGCAGTTTTTTACAGAATTAATTAAAAAGTGCCTAGAGGGAGACATTCATGGCTATTGCCGGGCCCAGGAGCGGAGCGGAGCACAGGCTCGGGCATAGGCTTGCTTGAACGGGGAGACTCCCCTAAACGATCGAATACCAGAAACAATGCGATCGGAACTGTGGTTCCCGAGAAAAAGCCCAAAACGCAGTTTTTTACAGAATTAAATAAAAAGTGCCTCACGGGAGACATTTATGGCTATTGCCAGGCCAAGGAGCGGAGCACAGGGTCGGGCATAGGCTTGTTCGAACCGGGAGACTCCCCTGAACGATCTCATACCAGAAACAATGCGATCGGAACCGTGGTTCCCAAGAAACAACGCCATCGGAACCGTGGTTACCGTGAAAAAGCCCAAAACGCAGTTTTTTACAGACTTTCTTAAAAAGTGCTTCGCGGGAGACATGTGTGGCTATTTCTGGGCCCAGGAGGGGAGCACAGGCTCGGGCATAGGCTTGTTGGAACCGGGAGACTCCCCTGAACGATCGAATACCAGAAACAATGCGATTGGAACCGGGGTTCCCGAGAAACAACGCGATCGGGACCGTGGTTCCCGAAAAAAAGCCCAAAACGCAGTTTTTTACATAATTAATTAAAAAGTGCTGGTATCCAGAAAGACTGTGAAAAATGTGATTTACAGCAGGGGAAACAGACCTGCTCCTGTCAAGCGCACATGCAGATAATAGCAGTATAGTATAATGGTTAAGGAACTGGATGTAATGTTCCGCTCCCTTCCTGTCCGTTTTCCGTGTTTTCCTGTTTTCCCTCCGTGTCATGTTGGATCCCTTTGTCCGTGTTTTCCCCTCTGCCGCGGACTAGGCATGTCCTTCCCTGTCTTGTTCGTCTGGTTGTTTTGGTTTACTTCCGCCTTTCACTCCCTCCCCCTCGTTGCATGCATTTCCTCACCTGGTGTCTTGTAATCACTCCCGGTTTATGTTCACACCTGTTTCGTATTTTGTCACATTAGTTAGCCCTATATAGTCTTTCGGCTGGCTGCCAGTCGGCGCCAGTTCGTTAACTATCATCACTTGGTGTAGTGCTTGACTCGTTAACTGGTCTCCCCGTGTAAACTATTCGCGTGTTTGTGGAATGTGTTTCCCATACAGCGTATAGTCCCTTGCAAACTACAGTCTGGTAGTTTACCTTCCGCACAATTCCTGTCATTATTATATTTGCTAACTTGTTTCCCTTCTCCTCCATCCAACCCTACTCCCTATCTCCCGTGGCAGTGTTTGTTTTCCCCGTGTTTGTTTGTGTGTGTTGCGGTACCTCCACCTCCAGCGCGTGTAGGCTCCGGGGTGATTCGCTACCTGGCTACTCTCCAGTTGTTCCTGTCCGACCGAGGAAACCACCCAGTTCTTCGGCGCCGGCTCCTGGAGCTCTGGAGACGGTCAGCTACCTCCGGACCTACCGCAGCTACGCCACACCACTCTGCCCTGCCGTGCTTCCGCAAAGCCTCCCGACTTCCAAACCCATCACCTCCGTGAGAACCTCCCGGTCTTTCCCGTGCCTTCCCTTGCACTAACCCTCCTCTGTTTTGTTTTTCTATACCGGTGCAGTCAGCCCGGTCCAGTCCTGCCCTGCCGTAGTGAGTCGCTCCCCTGCCAGTTCCAGTTCAGTCCCGGCGTGAGTGTTACAGGCACTCGCTCAAGTCCAGTTCCGGTTTGGGACATTCCGTTCCAGTACCTGTACCTGTGTGGACCTCCCGGTCCAGTTCCAGTCCAGTCCAGTTCCGGTTTGGGACATTCCGTTCCAGTACCTGTACCCGTGTGGACCTCCCGGTCCAGTCCAGTCCAGTCCAGTTCCGGTTTGGGACAATTCCGTTCCAGTACCTGTTTCCCGTGTGGACCACCCGGTCCAGTTCCAGTCCAGTCCAGTTCCGGTTTGGAACAGCCCGTTCCAGAACCTCCAGTCCAGCTCCGGCTTGGAGCAGCCCGCCCCGGGCTTCCAGGCGCAAGATCTCCTAATTCTGTGTGTGTGTTGCCTTTCCTGTACAGTGTTGGGACTACCCCAACACTTAATTTATTAAATACCATCTTTTGTGAATTCTGTCTCCTGGTCGTTGCACTTGGGTTCGTCCCGTACACAGATACGTAACAGAACGAACTGGCCAAAAACATGGACCCAGCCGACCTGGAGCAGATTCGGCACGCCTTCTCCTGCCAAACTGCGGTCAGCGACCAACAGGGCCGTCGTCTGGACGACGTGTTGGAAGTACTGAAGAGCATCACGGAACAAGTTACTCAGCTGTCTCTTCACCAGCCGCTTCCGCGTATTCCAGTGGGCCCTACACCGCCCGCTCCGGACCCCCCGGCGGACCCTCCTGTGTCCGCTTCATTTCGGGAACCTCGCGTTCAACATCCGGAGCTATTCCGCGGGGAATTGGGGAAATGTCGCGAATTTCTGATGAAATGCGACATTGTCTTCCGGATGCAGCCCTCCTCCTTCGCCTCCGACCCATGTAAGATCGCGTTCATCATGAGCAGCCTGGGAGGAGGTGCCCTGGAGTGGGCTACATCCATCTGGGATAGCCAAGCCGCGCTCTGCAACAACTTCGCTGCCTTCACCGCCGAGATGCGGCGCGTGTTTGACCACCCTACCTGTGGGCGAGATGCAACTCAGCGCCTACTTCAAGTCCGTCAGGGGGGTCGCAGCGTCGCAGAGATGGCCATCCAATTCCGTACCCTCGCCGCGGAGTCCGGATGGAACGACACCGCCCTTCAGGGGGCTTTCCGCCAGGCACTCAGCGAGGAGCTCAAAGACCAACTAGCCACCCGTGAGGAATCCACCTCCCTCAATAGCCTGATTAGCCTGGCCATAGCAGTCGACAACCGTCTTCGTATCCGGGCCCGTGAGCGTGGGGGGAATCCCGGTCACCTTCCTCATATTCGCTCTCACCCATCTGTTTCTGGATTCAGGGCGGCGTCTGGGGTCTCCGAAGAGGAGCCCATGCAACTGGGCAGAGTTGTGGTCAACTCTGCGGAGCGCCAACGCCGTCAGCGATCCAGGTCGTGCTTCTACTGTGGCAAACCTGGCCATCAGATCGCCTCGTGTCCAATCCGCCCAAAAGAATAGGCTCGCCAGTTAAACTAGGCGTACTGACGAGCCCTATCATTCCCTGCCATGCAGCCCAGAATCGCCTAGTCTTCAAGGCCACTCTCCTGTGGAGCGACAAGTCCTTAGTTTCGTCGGCTCTCATCGACTCTGGAGCCGACGCCAACTTTATGGACACCACCTTCGCCCAGAGGGCCGGCATACCTACGGAGCTTCTTCCATCACCCATTACTGCCTTCGCCTTAGACGGTCGGAGCTTGGGATTAGTGACCCACTCCACCGTGTCCTTACAGCTTGTCCTCTCTGGCAATCACCGGGAGAGCATTCAACTCCTCCTCATCAACTCCACACAGTCAACCATAGTTTTAGGTCAGACCTGGCTCCGTCTCCATAACCCACACATTGACTGGCAGGGCGGACGCATCCTGGCGTGGAGTGGCCACTGCCTGGCTAGCTGTCTCCGCTCCGCGCTTCCCCCTCCGGGGTCCAAGAATCCCAGCACCAACCTACCCGAACCCGATATGTCCACCGTTCCCAAACAGTATCACGACCTCAGTCGCACCTTCTCGAAAGCACGTGCTCTGTCCCTACCTCCTCATCGCCCGTACGACTGTTGTATCGATCTGCTGGCGGGAGCCAAACTTCCGTCCGGCCGTCTCTACAGTCTGTCGGGACCAGAGAAACTCGCCATGGAGGAATATATCCATGAGTCCCTCGCCTCGGGCATCATCCGTCCCTCCTCTTCTCCGGTTGGTGCTGGGTTCTTTTTCGTGGGGAAAAAGGACGGCTCACTACGGCCCTGCATCGACTACCGGGGACTCAATTCCATCACCATCCGCAACAAGTATCCTCTCCCCCTCATTAACACTGCTTTTGAACCCCTCTCGCAGGCCGTCATTTTCACGAAACTCGACCTCCGTAATGCGTACCACCTGGTGCGCATACGGGAGGGGGATGAGTGGAAGACTGCCTTCAATACCCCGTTGGGCCACTATGAGTACCTGGTGGTCCCTTTCGGCCTTACTAACGCCCCGGCAGTCTTCCAGGGCATGGTTAATGACGTCCTGCGAGACCTGTTGGGTAAGACCGTTTTTGTTTACATTGACGACATTTTAATTTTTTCCAAGTCCCCTCAGGAGCACATTCTCCATGTCCGGGAGGTTCTCCAGCGGCTCCTCGAGAACCAGCTCTTCGTGAAGGCGGAGAAATGCTCATTCCACGTCTCTTCAGTCCCGTTCCTCGGCTTCATTATCGAGGAGGGCAGTATCCGGGCGGATCCGGTCAAAGTCAAGGCGGTGACGGAATGGCCCCAACCCACCTCTCGTAAGCTGCTACAACAGTTCCTTGGTTTTGCTAATTTTTATCGTCGTTTTATCCGAAATTACAGTGTCATTGCTGCCCCCCTTACAAAACTTACCTCCACCACTTTTTCTTTCTGTTGGAATCCCGAAGCTCAGCGTGCTTTTGAGCAACTCAAAACGCGGTTTTCCTCAGCCCCTATCCTTTGCCACCCTGATCCCTCCCGTCAGTTTACGATCGAGGTGGACGCCTCCGACACCGGCGTGGGGGCCATTCTGTCCCAACGTGCCGCCTTAGACAACAAGCTCCATCCCTGTGCCTTTTTCTCCCGGAGGCTGTCCTCCGCTGAGCAGAATTATGATGTCGGGGATCGGGAACTTCTTGCCATTAAGCTGGCTCTTGAGGAGTGGCGCCACTGGCTGGAGGGGGCAGGTACCCCCTTTGTTGTTTTGACTGACCACCAAAATTTAATTTATTTAAGATCTGCCAAGAGGCTGAATGCCAGACAGGCTAGGTGGTCACTTTTCTTTGCCCGGTTTAATTTTTCTTTGTCCTATCGCCCCGGTTCCCGCAATATTAAGGCAGATGCCTTATCCCGTGTGTTTTCCCTTCCCTCCAGTCCTGCTGACCCCGAAACCATTCTCCCAGCGTCCTGTATGGTGGCTGCGGTCTCCTGGAGGATTGAGGAAATCGTGAGGTCCGCCCAGACCTCCCACCCTGACCCCCGTAATAACCCTAACCCTGCCCTGTTTGTTCCCGACTCCGTCCGCTCCCAGGTCCTTGAGTGGGTTCACGCCTCCTGCCTGGCGTGTCACCCAGGTGTTGCCAGGACGACCGCCCTCGTCAGGAGGAGCTTTTGGTGGCCCACCCTCAAGGAGGATACCCGTGCCTTTGTTCTGGCCTGCTCTGTATGCGCCAGGAGCAAGGCTTCCCACCAGCCTCCCTCTGGTCATCTCCTTCCCCTCCCTGTCCCGGGCCGTCCTTGGAGCCACATTGGGGTGGACTTCGTAACCGGTCTGCCGTTGTCAGATGGCAACTCTGTCATTTTGACAATTGTGGATCGGTTCTCCAAGGCGGCCCACTTTATTCCCCTCCCCAAGCTCCCGTCCGCCCTCGAAACGGCGGAGCTCCTGGTGGTACATGTGGTCAGGCTGCACGGGATCCCTTCCGATATCGTGTCGGATCGTGGGCCCCAATTCTCCTCCCAGGTCTGGAAGGCGTTCTGTGTAGCCCTGGGGGCCTCGGCCAGTCTTTCGTCTGGCTTCCATCCCCAGTCGAACGGCCAGGCAGAGAGGGCGAACCAGGACCTGGGGGCCGCCCTGCGGTGCGTCACGGCTCGCAACCCCGCCTCCTGGAGCCGTTTCCTTCCCTGGGTGGAGTACTCCCACAACTCCCTTAAGAGTACCTCCACCGGGTTATCCCCTTTCGAGTGTTCGTTAGGGTACCAACCCCCTCTCCTGTCGGTCCAGGAGGCCGAGGTAGCAGTCCCCTCTGTCAGGGCCCACATCCTCAAATGCAAGCGCATTTGGAGGCTTACACGCACCGCACTCCTACGTTCCAATTCCCGGTCCCAGCGTCTGGCGGACCTGCACAGGACCGCAGCCCCCAAATACAGGGCCGGTCAGCAGGTCTGGTTGTCCACGTCTAACATTTCCCTTCCCTCCTCCTCTAAAAAGCTTCGGCCCCGGTTCATTGGTCCCTTCCCTGTTGTACGTCTTGTTAACCCTGTTTCTGTCAAGCTCTCCCTCCCTGCCTCCCTCAAAGTTTACCCCGTTTTTCATGTCTCCCAAGTCAAGCCTGTCGCCTCCAGCCCCCTCAGTGCCCCTACCCTCCCTCCGCCTCCTGTCCGGGTCATCAACAACGCCCCGGCCTATACGGTGGACCGCATCATTGACATCCGCCGTAAGGGTCGGGGCTTCCAATACCTCGTGGACTGGGAGGGGTATGGCCCTGAGGAGCGGTCATGGCTCCACAAGGGCCTCATCCTGGATCAAACTTTAATCCAGGATTTCCACAGTCGCTTCCCATTCAAGACCAGGCCGCCAGGTACGCCAGGTGGCGTACGTTGAGGGGGGGGTACTGTAATGTTCCGCTCCCTTCCTGTCCGTTTTCCGTGTTTTCCTGTTTTCCCTCCGTGTCATGTTGGATCCCTTTGTCCGTGTTTTCCCCTCTGCCGCGGACTAGGCATGTCCTTCCCTGTCTTGTTCGTCTGGTTGTTTTGGTTTACTTCCGCCTTTCACTCCCTCCCCCTCGTTGCATGCATTTCCTCACCTGGTGTCTTGTAATCACTCCCGGTTTATGTTCACACCTGTTTCGTATTTTGTCACATTAGTTAGCCCTATATAGTCTTTCGGCTGGCTGCCAGTCGGCGCCAGTTCGTTAACTATCATCACTTGGTGTAGTGCTTGACTCGTTAACTGGTCTCCCCGTGTAAACTATTCGCGTGTTTGTGGAATGTGTTTCCCATACAGCGTATAGTCCCTTGCAAACTACAGTCTGGTAGTTTACCTTCCGCACAATTCCTGTCATTATTATATTTGCTAACTTGTTTCCCTTCTCCTCCATCCAACCCTACTCCCTATCTCCCGTGGCAGTGTTTGTTTTCCCCGTGTTTGTTTGTGTGTGTTGCGGTACCTCCACCTCCAGCGCGTGTAGGCTCCGGGGTGATTCGCTACCTGGCTACTCTCCAGTTGTTCCTGTCCGACCGAGGAAACCACCCAGTTCTTCGGCGCCGGCTCCTGGAGCTCTGGAGACGGTCAGCTACCTCCGGACCTACCGCAGCTACGCCACACCACTCTGCCCTGCCGTGCTTCCGCAAAGCCTCCCGACTTCCAAACCCATCACCTCCGTGAGAACCTCCCGGTCTTTCCCGTGCCTTCCCTTGCACTAACCCTCCTCTGTTTTGTTTTTCTATACCGGTGCAGTCAGCCCGGTCCAGTCCTGCCCTGCCGTAGTGAGTCGCTCCCCTGCCAGTTCCAGTTCAGTCCCGGCGTGAGTGTTACAGGCACTCGCTCAAGTCCAGTTCCGGTTTGGGACATTCCGTTCCAGTACCTGTACCCGTGTGGACCTCCCGGTCCAGTTCCAGTCCAGTCCAGTTCCGGTTTGGGACATTCCGTTCCAGTACCTGTACCCGTGTGGACCTCCCGGTCCAGTCCAGTCCAGTCCAGTTCCGGTTTGGGACAATTCCGTTCCAGTACCTGTTTCCCGTGTGGACCACCCGGTCCAGTTCCAGTCCAGTCCAGTTCCGGTTTGGAACAGCCCGTTCCAGAACCTCCAGTCCAGCTCCGGCTTGGAGCAGCCCGCCCCGGGCTTCCAGGCGCAAGATCTCCTAATTCTGTGTGTGTGTTGCCTTTCCTGTACAGTGTTGGGACTACCCCAACACTTAATTTATTAAATACCATCTTTTGTGAATTCTGTCTCCTGGTCGTTGCACTTGGGTTCGTCCCGTACACAGATACGTAACACTGGACTTTGATTCCCAGGTAGGACACTGCCGTTGTACCCTTGAGCAAGGTAATTAACCTGAATTGCTTCAGTATATATCCAGCTGTATAAATGGATAAATGTAATAAGATGTTGTCTGGATTAAGAGCGTCTGCTAAATGCCTGTAATGTAATGTAATGTAATGTCATTAAAATTAATTGTGAATTAATTGTGTAACGTGCTGCAAATTTGTTTTAGTTTCTAATTAGACGCTTAGTTCTCTTTAAAATCTTCTGTTGAGTTATGGAATAACAGGTGAAATCAGCGGGGTTTTAATAAGCTGAGAGTATGGAAACCTTGTCATAATTAAAAAAATATGAAGGAGGAAGAATAGCTAAGGTTTACAATTCAGTTAACATGGTGACATTTATCTGTTTTTTAACCATAGGCTATCGAAAAAACCTTATGCACAGCGAATCCGCTGTAGCCTATAGGCTATTTGAAAAACAATAAATGCAATATTCACTGGACAAGGAATACATGGCTGTGACTGAACTTTTTTCAGTCACAGCCATGTATTGTATTGTAATGACATCTGAAGCACATTTTCAGAACTCAAATGTCCGTCTATTGCAGTGCGCAAGTTTTCCATTGAATGACAATTCACGCATTAGGTGTAAATGACAATTCGCGCATTAGGCATGATATAGGTGTTATCAGCTCCTTTTTAATGGATAGCCATTGTCCCGTACCATCGCACATCACCTGGATGTTGATGGAGTGGGCTGAGAGCAATGTAATGTGGCATCGTTTCCCTTCACTGAGGGAAAGGTATGTGGACCTATGGAACCTTTTATTATTATGCATTTTTTGATATAGCCTACACAATAATAATATTTCACATTGTAATCTTGATATTTTAGTCATGCTTGTGCGCGCCCCTGTGTATAACAGACAGAAGGGTGTACGCATGTTGTGCACACGCCTATGTAGACGCACTTATATGCGCCATTAAAATAACATAAAACAACTGCGACATGACCAGGTTTGTGGTGGTTCTAGCGCAAGCGGTTTCTGCTGGCTCAAGATAGCAATATGCCAATAATAATATTGGCCACTCCTCATCTTAAGACCAACACGCCCAGTTCACTTGCAACAGGAGCAAGAATACATGGTATTTAAACGACGTGAGCGCTAGGCGTTATAATGAACCCTGTGCTGGGTGTAAGATAGCAAAGACACTTGCGTTTGGGTTAGCGCCGCTTAGCGCCGGGTGTAAGATAGGGCCCCATATCATTTGGTGTTTCCCAGTTAGCCATTGTTTACTGTGATAGGAATTACTGATGTACTCCAGGCTAGTTCTATAACACATCATGTGACAACTTCATCATCAGGGATGTAACCTGGGGTCCTGAGGTGTTTCGGGTCTTTCAACAATCATCCACCGTCACCCAGGCGACCCAGCCGGGGGTGATCAGGCCCCAGCTTGTGTCGAAGTAGCTTGTATAGTCCACTGATCGCTCCTCTTGATCCACAGCCATCTTGTTGCCTTCTCTGTGGCCTCTATGGTGTTCTTGATGGCTTTCCTGCGATGCCAAGGAGCTTGAGGGCCCTAGTAGTGTCATATAACAAAGAACATTTGTTTTGTAATTTTCTTGTGTGTGTGCATTCATACTGTATGTGTGTGTGTGCAGCGCACATGTGTGTGTGTATGTGTGTGTGCCTGCATGCATGCGTGTGCATGTTAACTGAGTGCAAAAAGAGCATTTAAGTTCTGGCTTTTCAATACATACTTCAGCACTGAGCACAACTGCATAGTCTGACATAGCATAAGCTAGTAAGTTAATAAACACTGAAATTGATTTGAAGCACAGAATTTCATAGATTTGAAGCACAGAAGTCTGTCTCCAAATTCTTGTATAATGCTTCAGTTTCCCCTCCATTACTCTGTTGTGTTTTCCTCTTTGGTCATTGCAAAGAAGCCTCTTTGAATATCTGAGTGATATGCCTTCTGAAATTTGCATAGATTTGTGAAAAAGGCACAAACTCAGTATCTCTCACACACTTGATTTATTGGAGTCCTTACTGTACACCCAATATATAATTTTAACTTCAACTGCCCTCTATGTCAGGTGCAACCACTGGCAGTTTAAACAAAAGCTTTTACTTTTGTTCTCAGTGGTACTTGAATTGCATTATAGAGCAATTATTCATGATAACGTATTAGCTTCCCCAGCAAAATTATTTAGCTTTACAATAAAGCGAAAAATGAAGATATGCTTCATTCACACTTTCCTTTGGGTGGCTGCTTTGTTCAATATCTGCAAAGAATTACAAATATGCCTCAAGGTCATGGCAAATGTACAGATTACATTCTAGCGAAATCATTCTCATGCAATAGAAAAAACATGCCTTGGAATTAAATTCTTCTATTTGTTCATTTTGTATTTGGCAAGCACTTAATTAATATACTGCAGCTAACCCATTGTAGTTATCCATCTGGTTTGGGCCCAGGCGTAGTTGGATAATGGCTATAATCCAAGTGGTCATATCATGACTTGCATTCTATTCAGTTCCTCTTAGATAATTAGCTTGACCATAATACACTTACACAATACCCCTTTTGATTATGGAGGACTATTCAACCCAAAATTAAAATGAAAATGAAAACGAAAATGAAAATGAAAATGGAGGATTATTCAGCCCAAAATTAAAATGAAAATTAAAATCTTTTCATTTTCGTTTTAATTTTCGTTTTAATTTTCATTTTCATTTTCATTTTCATTTTCATTATCATTTTCGTTTTCGTTTTCATTTTCATTTTCATTTTCATTATCGTTTTCATTTTCATTTTCGAGCTGTACTATATGTAAATGAGGGGGTATGGTCTTCCTATCAATCAAAGCAAGCAGGGTGGGCCTCATACAGGTTTAGTGCAGTAGCACTTAATGAACACTAGGGGGAGCATAGCATAGGGATGGGTAACAGTCTATGCTTGATACTATGCTCTCAGGGCACTCGTAAGTTTTAATGGATGAAATGATGAAGAATCTGAGCAGTGTTATAAAGTATTCTTGTTTTATGAAATAAACTGAGCTAGCTAGCCAGCGCTATGCTGTGTAGGCTATAGGTCAAACCTGCGAGGTGGAAAATCCAGGTTCAGAAAGTGAAAGTCCTCCCCAATCATTTGTTACAATCACCTGGATTTGCTAATTGTCTCAATTCTTCAGCCAAGAGGTAGGAGCTAACTAGGCTCATTAGTGAAATCGTGAGTTCATGGGTGGAAGAAACACGGCAGGACTTTTACTTTCTGACCCCTGGAATTTCCACCTCTGCAAACCTGGTAGTAGCCTACGATAGGCTACATTGTGGCAGGTTAAACGTTGGATTGGATGGTTGTGTTGTAGCTACTGCTGGAAATAAATTAAATCCTCTCTTAAAATAAATGAAAAGACCGCAAATGAGTCACTGGATCGTTTAAACTTTTAACCTGGCTCCGGTACTTTAAGCGAACATTAAGGCATTGCTTCAAAAAGTCTATCGACAGCCAGATTCTATTCTATATGTTATGCAAAATGAGAAATGTCAATGTAGGCTATTTGAAAGTGAGTCGGCTTCGTCATACAAAAAATCCAGGGTTAAATCTTAAATTGAGCTTGCTAGCTGTTTATTATTATCCTAAAATAGCTCTCATAAGTGTTTATGTTACCCATCTATCGTTAATTGTGTTTACTGTATTACACACGTCATGTGTGTGCCATGAGTCACTGGACCGTTTATTTTAACCTGGCTCCGATAGATCTAGCTAGCCTACTTCAAACGAACATTAAGGCATAGCTTCTAAAAGTCTATCGAGACATTAATGTATTTGAAAGTGAGTCGGCTTTGTGATATACAGAAAATCCAGGGTTAAATCTTAAATTGAGCTTGCTAGCTGTTTATTATTATCCTAAAATAGCTCTCATAAGTGTTTATGTTACCCATCTATCGTTAATTGTGTTTACTGTAGGCTATTACACACTTTATGTGTGTGCCATGAGTCACTGGACCGTTTATTTTAACCTGGCTCCGATAGATCTAGCTAGCCTACTTCAAACGAACATTAAAGCATAGCTTCTAAAAGCTAGCTAGATTCATGACGGTCTTCAAAAAATATGGTCGCAAATATGAATGAAAGTGCGTTTTTGCGTTGTGAAAGAAAAAATATTGCTGAAGACAGCTGGAAATGGAACGCACAAAATGGTGCTATGACGTTTTATTCTATCCGATTGTTTTAATACACATCGGAGCTAGAATCCTGAAAAATAAACGAGAATGTCTAAACTTGGAACCTGCCAAGTGTGTCGTTGTTTTTTCCCTGAGGGAATTTCACGAAGCAGAGGTGTAGCCTAGCTACTAAACGAGATTAAGGGGTTAGACAGCTCATTTAAATTTCCACCCTGGATTTTCTGTATATCACAAAGCCGACTCACTTTCAAATACATTAATGTCTCGATAGACTTTTAGAAGCTATACCTTAATGTTCGTTTGAAGTAGGCTAGCTAGATCTATCGGAGCCAGGTTAAAATAAACGGTCCAGTGACTCATGGCACACACATGACGTGTGTAATACAGTAAACACAATTAACGATAGATGGGTAACATAAACACTTATGAGAGCTATTTTAGGATAATAATAAACAGCTAGCAAGCTCAATTTAAGATTTAACCCTGGATTTTTTGTATGACGAAGCCGACTCACTTTCAAATAGCCTACATTGACATTTCTCATTTTGCATAACATATAGAATAGAATCTGGCTGTCGATAGACTTTTTGAAGCAATGCCTTAATGTTCGCTTAAAGTACCGGAGCCAGGTTAAAAGTTTAAACGATCCAGTGACTCATTTGCGGTCTTTTCATTTATTTTAAGAGAGGATTTAATTTATTTCCAGCAGTAGCTACAACACAACCATCCAATCCAACGTTTAACCTGCCACAATGTAGCCTATCGTAGGCTACTACCAGGTTTGCAGAGGTGGAAATTCCAGGGGTCAGAAAGTAAAAGTCCTGCCGTGTTTCTTGCACCCATGAACTCACGATTTCACTAATGAGCCTAGTTAGCTCCTACCTCTTGGCTGAAGAATTGAGACAATTAGCAAATCCAGGTGATTGTAACAAATGATTGGGGAGGACTTTCACTTTCTGAACCTGGATTTTCCACCTCGCAGGTTTGACCTATAGCCTACACAGCATAGCGCTGGCTAGCTAGCTCAGTTTATTTCATAAAACAAGAATACTTTATAACACTGCTCAGATTCTTCATCATTTCATCCATTAAAACTTACGAGTGCCCTGAGAGCATAGTATCAAGCATAGACTGTTACCCATCCCTATGCTATGCTCCCCCTAGTGTTCATTAAGTGCTACTGCACTAAACCTGTATGAGGCCCACCCTGCTTGCTTTGATTGATAGGAAGACCATACCCCCTCATTTACATATAGTACAGCTCGAAAATGAAAATGAAAACGATAATGAAAATGAAAATGAAAATGAAAACGAAAATGATAATGAAAATGAAAATGAAAACGAAAATGAAAAGATTTTAATTTTAATTTTGGGCTGAATAATCCTCCATTTTCATTTTCCATTTTCATTTTCGTTTTCATTTTCATTTTCGTTTTCATTTTCATTTTAATTTTGGGTTGAATAGTCCTCCATATTTGATAGCAGTGTTGGGTTCAGTTCAATGTAGGTTCAAATAGAAGAATCAAGACATACAGCAAATCAGTAGCAAAATATTTATTTGCATGTGCACATAGAGGTGTGGGCACAATCTTAATGGATGAAAAAAGATAGGCTTTGTTACAAGTTAAGCAGGACCTTCACTCCCTTCTATAGCAATGGTACAGCATATACAGCACAAATGGACAATGGTATAAAAGAAATATAAGAACATGCAAATATCGCCTCAGCCTCCACAAACATGCGTAAGGGAATAAGAGGCCTTAATCTGTTTCTGTCATGGTTATTGCTGCCTTTGAGATTCCTTTGTTTGAATTCTCGTTTGGGCGTCATCTCGACGCTCTATCGGATTTTTTCCGCCTCCGTTTCAGTGTTTGCTTTTCGCCCGACAATTATTTCCCACACCTGTGCGGTGTTTCCGCCGGCTATAAATGCTAAGGACTTCCGCATTTCTGCACTTCAATATTGTCAGTGTTATGTTGACTACGAAGTCGGTAATAATCTAGGATTGTCGGTCTTTGGTTTAGGTAATAAAGAACGCAGCAAGTCCATTTAAATTATTTCAAAGATAGGGTTAGATAGGTGAGAGAGGAACGAACCTTTCTTATCCTCCTTCTTTGTTTTGGCTGCCTGGTATCGTTTTGTTTTAAACTCGTTTTCTCCACTGAGTTTAAAGATACAGGTTCGCATTTCCTTCTTTCCTTTTTTTTTGGTTGGCTTATTACTCTCGCTGTTAATTCGAGATTCGCCTCCTTTTGAGGTTGGTTATTATTTTGGCTTTAGTCAGGGAGGTTTTGTTCCCTATCTTTTGTTTTACTCCTTTCCCTGCGGTTAGTTTTCCGTTTCTGTGGCGAGTTTGTATTTGACTCGCTTTCTGAATCCCTGTTCGTCGCATTTGGTTCTCCGAAACCAATTAGAAATTACTCCTAACATTACAGTTTCTGTTAAGAGGTCTGCGTCTGGTTCTGTTAAGAGGCCTTAAAGCACAAATTAACTTTGGTAGAACTTTGGGTTATGTAGCTACCTGGCCATGATATGAGTCTAAATCTGGTAGGTATGCTGGGAGCTTAGATCCGGTAGGTAATTATTGCGCCAGAAACAGCGTTCATGCGCCGAAGCATCAGAAACCACTCATTGGTCCAAATTTCAGTGGAAGAAAGCATTCCTGGTAGGAGTATATATAGTGCCCTCCACAAGTATATGATAAAGTAAATTTATCATCAAGAAATAATATTTTTTAACAAAACCATGTGTGCCACAATTATTGGCACCCCTGCATTTAATACTTTGTACAACCTCCCTTTGCTAATAAAACAGCACTGAGTCTTCTCCCGTAACATCTAATAAGGTTGGAGAATACAGAAAGGGAACAAAGAACTGCTACCCTATACTTCTACGAGCTAAGTGACTGGAAGGCCAGCAATAATAAACGCCCTGCCTCAGTAATGAGGCATTAGAACAGGCGAGTAGCATAAATGGTTCACATAAAACACACAGCCAACAAACACAGAAAACTAATAAGAATTAGTGTACGAGGGGGCGAAAAGGAACGGAGATGTCGCGTTCCAAGGCTACTCTCAGACTCGCAGTCACACACAAACATGTCCTCAACATCGCCCAATCTTCCCTATAGGAAGACATGCATCGAAAGACGAAACAGAACAACAGTTCCGAACAAAATCGTCAAAACTCCATGTACGGAGAAAGGTACCGAAAGGAACGAACAGGACAGGCTGCACCGGACATTTACCGGCTAAAAGACCAAAGCGAGCTTAGTTGAAAATAAACGCCCTGCCTCTCCATGATGAGGAATATAACGAGGCGAACAGGAACAGGGATTTAACGTTCCATGGCTAGTTTCATAGGCTCGCAGTCACATGCAGAAAACAAAGGGGTAAACGCCCGATCTCCCAGGAGAGAGAAACATTTTACAGGCGAGCTGACGGAGCACCGTCGTCCCATAACTTTACTATTAAACATGACTAACACAAGCTCAATTGAAAACAAACGCCCTAGCCTCTCAGTAAAGGAATATGTAACGAGGCAAAGGAACAGAGCTAACGTTCTGAGGCTATTTTCAGAAACGCGCAGTCACACACAAACATGTCCACAACATCGCCCAAGCTCCATATAAGGAGAGACACACCCGGAGAATGAACAGAACAACAGTTCCGAACAAAATCGTCCCGCAGGTAAAAAGGGCGAACAGGACAGCTGCAACAACAGACCAACGCAAACTTAATAGAAAATAGCAAGCACTGCCTCTCAATATAATATAAAAACCCTGACTCACAACAAAGGGGAACGTAGTCCACGAGAAGGAGACAAAACAGGGAACAAACATACCAAAGCTACTAACCGGCTCACTGTAACACGGAAATGAGTAGAAGCTCAATCGCCAGGTTTCTCAGTAAGAAAACCAAACAAAGGTGAAATGGAACAAAGAACTGCTACCCTAACTTCTACGAGCTAAGTAACTAAGTAGAAGCGTGAACGCCCGATCTCCCAGGAGAGAGAAACATTTTACAGGCGAAATAGAGCAGAGATCTGCGGTCCCATACTTCTACGAGATAAGTAACTAAAGAGCCAGCAAGAATAAAGCCCTGCCTCAACAATGAGACGTTAAAACAGGCGAGTAGCACGAAAGGTACAAATAACACACACCAAATAAATAAAGCCCTAAAGTCAGTATGATAAAAATGCCCTGTCTCTCAGTAAGAAACTACTATACAGATACACACAAACAAAAACTCCTCTAGCTTTCACGGAAGACAGCAGACAGAGAGAGGAGAAAGAGACAGAAACGGGCAAAAAGATCTAGGCAGCAAACAAACAAAGGAAGACCAGAAAGCGGTGACAGAAACGAGCACACAAAACAGGAATTCAACCTGAAAGCTCAAAGCACAAAGGGAAGTACCGCAAAACTCCAATAAAAGCACAATGGAGCAAAATGGTCTCCTTAAAAACCTAGACCTAATCATACGACTAAAACTTTAAAAGGGCAAAATAAACCGCACACAAAACAGCACAAATAATGCCAGAAAATACACCACAGAACAAACAATCAATATAGAAGCCCCAACCGAAGGAAATGGGAGGCTTATATAGCTCTCAAGGTGACCACGCACAGGTGTGGATGCTAACAGAAGCTCCGCAATCCAAGCAGGGCGGAGCAAGCATCTACCAAAAGGGCAGCGCCCTCGCGTGGCCACTGAGAAAAACGACTGCATAGGGAAAAAGGGTTAAAAACCATGACAATATGGCCTCTGTGTCACCTCATATTTATACCTCAGTGAAACAGAAAGTCATGGATTACTGCTTGAAAGTTCCTAAACACTGATCAACTTTAAAAAGTAAAATATAAATGAAAAAAATGCTTCAGTTACATTTTGTTCATAAGAATTTCTAGGGGTGCCAATAATTGAGGCACACATGGTTTTTTTAAAAATAATTATTTCTTGATAAAGGATTTTTTTTTTCAGAATAAATTTACTTCAATTAAAGGTTGGATTTTTCTAATTTTTTCAGTGTGAGATTAAGCTAATTCACCAAAAGATGAATTTTGTATAACCCTTTTTACTCATCTTTACCAGGGGTGCCAATAATTGTGGAGGGCACTGTATCTATGGTAAACAAACCGACCTGCCGACATTTTGCTAGACTTTTCTGGTAGCTTGCTAACAACATTGAAGGAAATAGTACTTTTACAAATAATTTAAATACACAAAATAAAATATGTACGAGGACTGGTTATTTTTTGTATTGACAGAATCCACTTTGTTCTAGTTATGTGCTAGAAGTGTCATTTTGAGACCGTTTTTGTTATGGTTCTGTTTTGTTCGTGTATTATTTTCTGTTACTTTATTATTTTTCATATTCATTGCCCATAGCCCTGGTTCCTGTACAGTATGCATTTCCCTCAGATCCCCATCTGTCTGTGTGCTGTGTTCCGAGTTGTCACTCCCCTGTATCGTGCTGGCACTATTCGGGTGATTTCGGAAGTATTCAGGATTTCTGCCTTCCTTCGTGTCTTGTATTCTTTCTTCAGTCTTTTGTATTAAACTGTAGATAATATTAATTAACAATTACTTATTGCACTTGTGGTTATCTAGTTTAAATTACACTTACTAAATGTACTAATGTATATGTGTTACTAAACAAGACTAACCCCCGTATTTTAGTTATTTACTAATTGATACTAACATATCTTCTACGTTTTAACATTCCATTCTCGTGTGCTTTACCTGTCTCCTGCTGCCTTCGCATATTGACTGCACCTGTCTCTAGCCTGTAACTCCGCCTACCAATCTGAGCACGAGTGCCTCTGATCCAGGCTATGTTGTCTTCAATGTGTTTTTGTGAATCCGGTCCACGTCTTTGTAATTTCCCCATTATTGTATTATCGATTCCCATTATTATCACCTTTGTCTTGTTTGTAACCCCGCCCTCTTGTCTTATCCTTCCCCAGTGTTTATAAGCCCTCAGTGTGCAGTGTTTCTTTGTCAGAACATTGATCAATTTCATTGTGCTGATTACTAGTAAGCCTTTGTTATTTGAGATTCCTGAGACAATCCTTTGTACGACTTTGAGCCTGCCTTTTCCTTCTGTTTTGTTTGCCGTGTTTTTCTGGTTTTTTGACTCTTGCTACATTTTTGACTACTCTTTTGGATTTTGATTTTGTACTGTATCTCTGATTACCTGGCTTCTGAACTTGGACTGTGAATAAACTAAGTTTTTTGCCTGCTACCTGTGGTCTGTGCTTGGGTCCTTATCAGAACTTAACAGTTTTAGCTGCCCTCTAGAAGTGAATGGAGAGTGACAAATACCCTATTCTGGATTATCACCCCAGGGGAGCACAGAGCAACTAATTAACATATTTTGCCACAATTTGGACTCATATCATGGCCAGGTAACTATACAACCCAAAGTTTTTCCAAAATTCAGTTGTGCTTTAATCTGGTTCTTTTAAAAGGCCTGTATTTAGTTCTGCTAAGAGGCCCTGATCCAGCTCCATTAAGAAGTCTTCATCCGGTTCTCTTAAGAGGCCTTAATCTGGTTCTGTTAAATGACCTGGACCTTGTGACGACAATAAGGCCTTAATCCAGTTTTGTTAAAGTGATACTGCAGTCAAAAACTGACTTTCCCCGTTGAAAACTGATGTTTTGGGTTAGATTATGATCATACACAACTGTTTATGTCCGAAAATCTCATGTTTAGTCAAAATGGTTTTATCTGAGTTTTTGTGTAGGCTTACCAATACGCTGGTTTCCGGGGATTCGTGACGTCACAAGATCCTTAACATAAAAATGGGTGGAGTTGAGGTGATCCTAGGGGTGGTCTCGGCTGGGCACGTGGTATAAAAGCAGAGACCAACAGGTTTTTTTTTTTTTTTTTTTTCCTCTGAGACTGAGACCCTTGTACTGCTAACTAGCTAGTTCAAGTTCAAATGCGAATTGCTTTGTATTACTGCTAACGTTAATATTCCGACTTATATCGAGCTACATAGAGTTATTCATCTATGTCTTACTGTTTGGTATCTTTAGCTAACTTGCCTGCATTATGCCAAGGAGTCAGAGATGTATCGTTCCTCTGTGCAATGCCACGTACCGGCTCTGTTAGCTTTCATAATCTGACGAGAGACGGTTTTGTCCCGAAAAGTGTCCCCCTGCCAGAATTTGTCCCCCCTCGCGTGAATGCGCATTCGCTTGTTCTGCACTCTTCTTCCAACAAAATGAGTGTTTAGACCGTTTCTACCACTCAGCAAAGACCAGAACATCACAAGAGGCAACTTATTAAAAAAGAAAAATGATTGTATATTTTAGGTTTTAGGTTTTAAGATGAACACATCACAATGCGAACCTCAGAATGCACTAGTGATACGTGACCCATAATGTAGGCTACACTTTAACATCCACGATAATAAACTACGAGAGCACTTGGAATACATAATAGTTTACAAGTAATCAGTGGCGTTTTTATATGTAAAAAATTGGTGGGGCAGCCACCAACCACTTAGGCTACATACCAGGCAAACTACAGTAATCCCACTTGCTACTGATGCGTTTTTAACACGTCAACAAACAGCTATCCATTGAGAGAGAGGGAGAGAGAGAGAGTATGTGAGTGAGTGTGTCAGTGGCGACTGGTGAGGTCCACAACAGGTGAAGCTGAGCTCCAGGAGAGGGAGGGAGGGGGAGATCAGGATTATCCTGACAGTGCCGCGGGAAGATGTTAAAAAACAAAGTAATTTCAATTTAGCTATTCCAACCCCTCCCGTACGCAATCACTCCCTGTCATGTAACGTTACTCCCCTGTCATGAACGTTACCATTGCTTAGCAATGCTGGGTTATCTAGCTAGCAAGCTAACGATATCTCATGGCAAGTCGTTTTAACATTTAGCTAGCAAGCTAACGATAGTTTATGGCAAGCCATTTTAATTTAATTTATTCGACTTCCTTAAAGTCATCCTTGCTTGCTGGCCATATAAGTTCGCTAGCTACCGTGATTGCCTAGCTAACGTTACTAACGTTAACCAGCTGCTCTAGCTAGAAATCTAACCAGACATTTCTACACCTGGATACATAGGTCCCAGAAATTACGAAAATGTGCGGGAATAGAGCCAAAGTGTTAGCGGTATGTTTGTACTGACTAAATACGGGGATGTTTAAAATAAAACCAATAATTTAGAATTATTTAGAAAGAATACGGAGTCTGCGTTTGTAAATGTTTGCAATGTTTGTGATTAGGTTACAGGATGCAGATGCCAGCTACAATCAATGTAGTTACTGTGCTTTTAGCTAGCATGTGAACCTTAACCTTAATCCCCACTTTATCTGGAAGAGTTTTCAGAACAGGGTTTCATGCTGCGGCAAAAAAATAAATCAAATCCTTGAAACCCGTCCTCGACCAAGGACCGTCTCCCCCAAATAACATACACGGAAAACAAGAGTGCCTTCTTGTCTACGCTAGCTGTTAGCCTTTTTTTTCTTTTCAAAAACCACTCCACATTAAACCCGCGGTTGTGTTTTCCCGTTTGGGTGATGATTACATCGCATGGCTGGTGGGCACCAAGGCGCTTAACCTCCAATTTCTCACCCAGAGTAAGGGTGTCAACAGTGTGCTTCAGTAAATAATCCACTTCGTTCATATTTATTTTTATTTTTTTCTCAAGTTAGCTAGCTATAATAAAGTACTAGTATCCCCTCTCTTATTGACTGACTAACGTTACGTTGCTACGTTACACTAGCGCCAGACAGAAATAGCCAATCAACTCTGAAATATGATATGACGTTTTAGTGGGGCTACGGGCTGTTGGCCCCACTTGTCATCAAAATCGTGTGATCTACATTGAATACAGTAACTCTCTGAGCATGCGCATTTGCATTTTCGAACGATACACACATTGCGCTGTGAGCGAGGGGCTAGCCCCACTCACGGTCTAACGTTACTGTGGACACGAATCTGGAGAACGCAGTCTAAAGCAGCAAGGCAGGGACCAATGAACATGATAAAAAACATGATAAAATATAAAAAATTATATGCGATTTAGGAAGATGTTGTATACATATTTAATAAATTAAAGCAGAGATGATAATATTTGAGAATGAATAATAATATCATTTGTTTGCACAATTCTTTCAGCTGACAGCAGGTGGGGCTGTGCCCCACTTGCCCCTAATGACCAGTCGCCACTGCAAGTAATACATTTATGCATTATATTATTTATCTTCTCCCCCCTCCTCCCAGCCATCTCTTGTTTGCAAAGTCTGACACACTTCACATTCATTGTTGTTACATCTTTAGATCGCTGGATACCCTAAAGCACATGCTTACAACAGGGAGCATTTTGCAGGGGGGTTAAGAATTTTGGCAGTGCCAGTGTGGTGCTTTAGGTGCTGTGTGACTGGGTTTTGCTGTGTATTTGAATGTAGTATTTGCTGTGTATTTGAACGTTTCAATAGTAACGTTACTTTAGGCAGACAAACAAGCTAACTTAGCTAGGTAAGGTTAGCTCTACCATTCGGTTACATCTCCGGTCCTCTCCTCGCAAAGACGTTGCTCAACCAATACAGCCGGAGCGGCGGCAGTGGCTCGAATGAATACAGCTGTATTTCCCGAGCAACATCTTCGCGAGGAGAGTCTTCCTCCACTTCAAACTCCTCCACCTCAAAACTCCCTGCAGTACTGCTGTCACTCTTGTCGCTCGCCATTTTGTTGTTTGTTTAGCTAGTAGTGAGGAGAGAGCGTATTGAGTTCAGTGGGGCTGAGTCAGTTCACCAAGACACACCCTTTCACTCCTTGACCGTATGAATATTCATAATATGACTACGTGGCATCATCGTCATATGACCACACCTACTCACGAGTTTCAGTTCAAATTGAAGCGGTAAAAAAGGCCTTAGAAAAGGCTCTGCAGTATCTCTTTAAGAGGCCTGGATCAGGTTCTTTTAAGAGGCCTTTTTCTGCTAAGAGACCTTGATCTGGCTCTATTAAGAAGCCTTGACCTGGCCCGAGCATGATTACTTTACCATGAGTTTCACCCCAAAAGTCATGGGCTAAAAAGTTTGTTTTTCTACTGAAAAGTGAAGAGTCTACTATACATCTACTGTAACCTATAGGTGGTGCTACAGGCATCCACAGTGCCCAGATGGAATTTAATTGCATCGGGGTGTGCTCAGCACAGAGAAATATGAAAGTATTAGAATTTTCTACTGTACATCTACTGTAACCATTGACCTTTGCGTGGTGCTAGAGGCTCCTGTAGTGCCCATAGGAAATTTCATCAAGGTGTGCTAAGGACAGTAAAATATGCAAGTATCCAATTTTCATACTTCTACTGAAAAGTGAAGGGTCTACTGTACATCTACGGTAACCTATACGGGGTGCTACCGGCTCCTTCATTGCCCTGATGAAATTTTTCTGTATCAGGGTGTGCTCAGCACAGAGAAATATGCAAACATGCTTCTAATCCAACAGAAAAATATGCAAATATGCTTCAACTCAAAAATATAGAGTACACTGTAATTATACTGTAAATATTATATGAACTATGAGTGTAGAACCCGCACAGCTAGACCAATGAGGGAATAGCCGGAGGGGAAAGTGCAACGTGTTTTTCCTCTGCTGTTGTGATGTAAATAAAAGAGGTTAATGATTTATCCTCCGTACATGAACAGATCACAATTACAGTTAAAAATATACTGGGTCCGTCGCCACGAGTCAGATATGAATGCGCTGCTCCATATCCCGCTTAAGACAGGCCTGAAATGGATCAGTATGATTCTTATTCTCCGTTTGCAAACAGGGCCATGTTGTCATCACGGATATATCCGATCTGTCGTCCAAATGTCAATATTCTAATGGTAGCATTAGAACACTCACAAAGGAGCTGAACAACACATCGAATATATCTATGATCACAAACAGTAAGCGTAACAGTTACTATTAATTTACTCGTTATTATCTGACTCCTCCATATGAAACTAGAATTTAGAATTTGGTTTTAAACATGCGTGAAACTCGGAGTGGTTACACTCGACTCTTCCGTGTGTGCCACCATTACTCAATATATGCTCCCGGGATTAGCACTATTGCCGAATCTCAGGTCGGTGGAGAACACAGAGGTTGGGGGTCTGGCCAACACAATACATGCATTATATTTTACATAGATAGTTGCGAGCCCAGGTCAGCGTGCACTCAGAGGGCTCCTTAAGGCTAATTTGACAAGAACCGACGTAGAACGTCAATGGGTTTGTCATGGTTTTTAACCCTTTTCCCTATGCGGTTGTTTTCCTTGGTGGCCACGCGAGGGCGCTGCTCTTTTGTTGGATGCTTGCTCCGTCCTGCTTGGATTGCCCACACCTGTGCGTGGTCACCTGGAGAGATATTTAAGCCTCCCGTTTCCTTCGTTCGGGTCTTCGATATTAATTGTTCATTGTGATTGTTTATTGTTTTGTACTGTGGTGTTTTTGTTGGCTGTGAGTTACTCGTACCATTTGGGCTACTTGCCTATTTTAACGTCTCTTTGTTGAGGCAGGGCTTATTTCTTGCTGGCTTGGTAGTTACTTATCTCGTAGAAGTATGGGACCGTGGATCTCTGCTCTATTTCGCCTTTTTTGTGCTTTTTCTCCGTGTATGGAGATTTGGGCGATTCTGTTCGGAACTGTAGTTCTGTTCGCCCTTCGGTGCATGTCGTCTCATGGGGAGATCGGGCGTTTCGCTTCTACTAGGTTGCTTAGCTTGTAGAAGTATATAGAGTAGCTGTTCCTTGTTCCATTTTCGCCTGTTATTGGTTCCTACTGAGAGTCCTGGCGTTTGCTTCTACTCATTTCCGTGTTACGGTGAGCCAGTGAGTAGCTTTGGTACGTTTATTCCCTGTTTTGTCTCCTTCTCGTGGACTACGTTCCTCTTTGTTGTGAGTCAGGTTTTTTTTGTTTATATTTAGAGGCTGTCGTGCTATTTTTGCGTTGGTCTTTTGTTGCAGCTGTCCTCCGTCCTTTTTACCTACGGGACGATTTTGTTCGGAACTGTTGTTCTGTTCGGGTTCCGGGTATGTTTCTCCTTGTGTGGAGTTTGGGCGAGGTTGTGGACATGTTTGTGTATGACTGCGTGTAGCATGGGAACGTCTATTCTCGGTTCCTTCGCCTCGTTACATATTCCTTTACTGAGAGGCTTGGGCATGTTTTCAATTAAGCTTGCGTTAGTCATATTGGATAGTAAAGTTATGGGACGACGGTGCTCCATCGGCACACCTGTAAAATGTTTCTCTCTCCTGGGAGATCGGGTGTTTACCCCTTTGTTTTCTGCATTTGACTGCGAGCCTATTAATGGAACGTTAAATCTCTGTTCCTGTTCGCCTCATTACATTTCCCCTTACTGAGAGGCAGGGCTTGTATTTGTGTTTGTGCTTGTGCTAGTCAGATAGCTGATAGTTTCGGTGCAGCTGTCCTTTCGTCTTTTGTGCTTTTTTCTCCGTGTAAGGAGATTTGGGCGATTCTGTTCGGAACTGTAGTTCTGTTCGCCCTTCGGTGCATGTCGTCTCATAGGGAGACCGGGCGATGTTGTGGACATGTTTGCGTGTGACTGCGAGCCTCAATCTAAGCCTTGGAACATTAATGATCTGTTCCTTCGCCTCGTTACATTTCTCCTTACTGAGAAGCTAGGGGCGTGGCTTTCTATTTTAAGCTTAGTCATTTTGCTGGTAAGGCTATGGGACTGCGGTGCTCCGTCGGCTCGCCTGTAAAATGTTTCTCCCCCCTGGGAGATCGGGCGTTTACCCCCTTTATGTTCTGCATGTGACTGTTAGTTTATGGAAGTAGCCACAGAACGTTATCTCTGTTCTTTCGCCTCCTCTTAGACAATCGTATCATTTTGCTATATTTGTTGACTGTATTTATTTGTGCCTTTACGCTACTCGTCCGTTCTTATGTGTCTCGTTACCTAGACAGGGTGCGTATTATTTCTGGCTATTCAGAGACCTGTCCTTGCGCTTCTACTTATGGGCGTGTGACAGTGAGTCGGTTGGTAGTGTCTGTAGGCGTATTCGTTGTATGTTCTCCTCCCTTAGCTGCGGGGTTTCCCGCCTTAGTGGCCCTCTAGGGCTTTAAGAATCCCCTTGCTGCATTTGGCTCCTAATTCCTCACATGTCACGCCCCATTACAGGGTTCTCTTCACATCAAATTCCCAGAACCATGCATCACCAATCCCTTCTACTGGCAGAACTTAGCCGCCTTCCCAACTTGGGGACTCCACATAAAGTACCACGCCACTGATCAGTTGGTCATTGGTCAGAATTGTTCCCCTGAGTATTCAGTCGTAATTTAGGCTGAAAAAGGTATAAAATGGATTAGTCATGGAGACCATGCAAGTTAAAATAAGAAGAATTTATTCACAGGCAGGTAGGTCATTATCTTAGAATTATTAGTCAATTTACAGAATATAGAAATTAAAGAAAAGAAAACACAGAGTAAATATCTTACCCAGCCTGCTTCAGCTACACAAAGATACAGAATACGCACAGTGTGGGAAGTCGGTTGCGATCTTCCTTACACAAAACACAGAGTCTGCACGGTGTGGGAAGTCGGTTGCGATCTTCCCTACACACACACACACACAATCTGCACGGTGTGGGAAGTTGGTTGCGATCTTCCCAGATAGGCTTGTCGCCCTTTCTTTTATGCCAAATCCCACGTTTGAACCAGGTGGCAGTGCCATAAATTAACCTGGAGGTGTGGTCGAATCTGGAATTTAGACCCCCACCTTTGGGGGTTGTTAGTAGGAAGGGGGTGCTTAATCCCCTGCCTAAGGGGAAAAGGAGATGATTAACAGAGAGGACATTCCAATGTTATAGTTTTTCCCTGAGTGGTTGAAACTATGTTTTACTAAACTCCATTTGGTATGAAATGTATCTCATTCGATTCCTTGATTTTACCGGATTACATCCATACCAAACAGATTACCATTATGATTATTATTCACAGATTAATAGTCTTATTATGTTGCAGTTGTCATGAAAATTCCCTCCTGATGAACCATTTTACATGCAATTCCTGTTACTACTACATAAGACATAATGTAACAATATAAGAATCACATGTGCAATGTTTGTAAGTTTTACAGGGTCTGTTGACCATCTCAACAGAAGTTTCAGAGCCCTGTTCCAGGAGTGAAGTAAAGGGTGTAATGACAGATGTGCCAACATGAGGGCACTGCGGTACTGTCCGGAGTTTTTCCCCTAGGCCTGACCTAGGTATGAGGTCACGGGAGAGGTCAACAGGTGGCCGGGTCGGCCATTTCCCATTTCCCTTTTCCATAGTTTGGCCAGTGGCTTAATGACCCCTTCTGCCCTAAATGCCCCTAAAACACACATATACACCCATGACACAGTTCCGTTTCTCCTTATCAGTCTTTTCCCCAGATGGGGACATTCCTGTGAGCCAATGGCCCACACATCCAAAGGAAATCCTAGTCGTTATTCCAAGGCTGCCTGGTCCTTTGATGCGCATGACAAACCTCAGCTCACAGGTCTTTTCAAAATGTCAGTCTTTCCTGCATTCCACTTTGACTCCCCTCCTACATGAGTGTATTCATATGATGGGTCATATAGACCCAAACATCACAGGGGCTGTGATGACATCTAGCATTCATATATCCATCCATCCATTATCTAACCCACTTATTCCTTGTCAGGGTCACGGTGGGGCTTGAGCCTATCCCAGCATGCATTGGGCAAGAAGCAGGAATACACCCCGGACAGGTCACCACTCCATCGCAGGGCACACGCATCATTCACTCACACACTCATACCTATGGGCAATTTAGAGTCTCCAATTCACCTAACCTGCATGTCTTTGGACTGTAGGAGGAAACCCACGCAGACATGGGGAGAACATGCAAACTCCACCCAAATTATTAAAAAATCATGCTACAGGTTAGCAGTCATCAAAACTTAATTGAAAACTTTCATTCTTCAACCTTCATGGCATCACATATACCAACAAGACCTTTGACTCATTTGTCTGACAGAATGCCACAAGTTCTAAAAGTAAATGGATTTATTTCTCAGCCAAAAAGGTGTCAGACAATGCAACATCATTCCTCAGTCTGGTATGGTGTGGTAACTAAGATTTTGACACCAAAAATTTTAGGATATCGTCTCATACCTCAGAGCCAGGCGAAAAGTTGTACATTTTATCTTGAGAATTATTTTTAGGTAACAAAAAGCTTCTATAATGCTTTTATTAATTCCACAACTAATTTTGTATATAAATCATATTCCTAAAGGCATAATGTAACAGAAAAGGTGTTTATGTTTAAATCTCATTCAAAACAAACAGTGATACTTGAAGATTTACCTTTTTAAATGAATAATCATTTTCATAAACAGCTGCACAACACAAATGGCATGCTCCTCCATCATATGGCTGCAACAATATATAAAGTATGTAGACATGGTGACGAGGTTTAGTTGTCGTTTGAGCAAACATTAGAAATTGGCAAGAAGCATGATCTAATAGCGACTTTGACTGTGGTTGGTGCCAGACATGGTGGTTCCAGCATCTCAGAAACAGCTGCCCTCCTAGAGTCAGAATTTGGCGTAATCCATGGATCATGCTAATAAAGGTACCTAATAAAGCGGCCACTGAGTGTTTATACCTATACCACGATTATGCTGGAAAGCTGAATTGACCGTTTGTCTTGTGATGATGACTACTGTTTATTTATGCCAGGACAAGCCTGGCTAGCTTTCTAACACACAGAGAGGCAGGTCCTATCTCAATCAAATGACCTGAGCACAACCACTGTGTGCAGAATATTAACACACAGAGAGGCAGGTCCTATCTCAATCAAATGACCTGAGCACAACCAGTGTGTGCAGAATATACTGAATGAAGACAAAAGCCTAACTAGGCCACAATTCTCAAATCTCATTTAACATTTTAATGACTATGCCAAAAAAAGCTATTTAATTAAGCTGCCTTCCAAAATTAAGAGCAAATCTTCTATGGCTACTGATGCAGTTCAACCGTACAAAACATCTCCAGAGACAGGAACTTAAAGAACCATAGAAACTACTGTAAGACTAGCATTGCTGCAACTGCTTTTACTCTCTGGTCCTACTCACTCCACTTAGTAAGTGATTCAAAAGAAGATTAGACTGCCTTTCCAATATCAACCTTCGATGAATGAAAAGAGTTCCAAAACACTACCAGGAGAAGCCTATATGTGTAGATCAGCGCTACTCAACTTTTTGTTCTGTGGATCCATTTCGTTTTTGAGGTGCAGATGTAATGGCAGTGAGCTATGCATGCATACAGTAAGAGGTAAAGAGTTGTTTATTGGAAAACATATGGAGAAAAAAAGGGAACTTTTGACAGTGTCAAACTGTAAATAACACACTGTGTTTTGCTTCCCTTTAATCACACCTGCCCACCCCATCTGCTGCATTGTGCAACTACTCTGTGTACCATCTACACCACCAGGGCTACTCAACTCGAGTGTCTGCAGGCATTTGCTCCAACCATGCCCGACACCACCTGATTTCATTACTACCACTCTGGGGTTCAGGAAGTAAGCTTAATAGTGAAATTAGGTGGTATAGGCCATGGTTGGAGCAAATACATGCAGACACTGCAAACCACATGACCTAGAGTTGAGTAGCCCTGGTGTAGATGGTACACAGAGTAGTTGCACAATGCAGCAGATGGGGTGGGCAGGTGTGATTATAGGGAAGCAAAACACTTTTGTAGTGTATCATTTACAGTTTTACACTGTCAAAATTTCCTTTTTTCTCTCTATATGTTTTCCAGTAAACAACTATTTACCTCTTACCTCAAATACAAAATGGCTTATGAGTTGATTTTTTAAAGAAACCAAGGTGGTGTTATGCGTGCTATTTAAAAGGCACATCAATTTTATTGTTGGGAGACCATGTCTTCTATTTATCACAGTGATCTATTAGGTGGAGGTGATTCATTTATTAGAGCTGTGTGACAGACTGCAAGGCAGAGGAGCCCATCCCACAGACCCACTGTGGCTTAGACACACACTGCACTGCTCATAATCATTCTGCTGTCCTTGGAGGGTCAAAGCATCTTCATCTCTGTGTTTATTTTCTCTGTCTGACAGAGGCATGCACACACAGACACATGTATACACAGAGTCTCTCTCTCTTTTTCTCACTCACTCACTCACACACACATAAAAGACAGACACATGCCTACAAATGCATAAATTCAAATATTCAGATGGACAGACACATACATGAATCTCTAAAATCCATCCTCCTTCCCTCCCTCCCTCCCTCTCTCATGCATACACAAACGAGACAGACATATGCATACAAATACTCACATAAACAGGTAGATAGATATGTATATATACAAATATTCACAAAGGCAGACACATATAAATCTATAAAACCCCATATCTCTCTCTCTCTCTCTCTCTCACACACACACACACACACACACACACACACACACACACACACACACACACACACACACACACACAATGACCTTCCCTGTCTCCTTTACCCTTTTTAGCTGAAGTTGCAATTTGTGACTGATTTATGATGTGGAACTGATGCTTGTGTCCTATCTCACGTCTCCAGCTAGCAGACAGGTGCAAGGAAGCTCCAGGTCCCGGATTGTTGAAAGACTAAATGAAACAGTAACAGTCGATATAAGGGAGGAAAAAACACATGCAAATTACCATCAATGCATCTTATACTGAAAACATGTACACTCACGTGAAGGAGAGAATAGGAAACCTAGACTTTGCTCAAAGAACTATGCAGCAATAGCTGCTGAGCCAGTAGCTGTGGTTCCATGGCAGCTGGAGCTCAGGTTTGATGTCATCACCATGGAAACCAACCCAGATTGCCTGTCACAGCACGAGATCAGTGTTTCCATGGCAATGCACCAGTGGAGTTATAATCTTGTTTTGTTTATTCACTGTGGTAGGGGGCATGAAAGGAGCATGTCAGAGAGCCTTCATATTTACAACTGCACCAAACTTCCTCTTTAAACCACATTATATTCAACCAAAATATCTGCTCACCAGCTCCAACAGCCAGGTATGCGTTAATATCACCACGATCATGGAATATTTTCTAGAATGCTTTTAGGTGTTTTTTAAATAAAAATACTTTTGAAAACTGTCAAAGACAAAGTATTTATTTATAGGTCACATATAACAGTGAGAAAGTGGTGCATTACTAGAAACGTCCAAGATGTACATTGTCCATTACTGACACATACAAATCAGGTGTCCTGGGATACCCATGTTTGGCTGTCATTTCAACCACCGTTGCAACCCCTGAATTGTAACAATTAATTATGAATTATTCTTAAATAAACCTTTTAATTGAATATGTCAGGGTTTACCTTCTGAAGGTCACATCATTTAAAAAAAAGCTATGCAGACCTGAAGAATACATTTCTGTCATTCACATCGCAGGACTTTTAATTAGTCATGCTTGGCAAAACCAATTTGGCACTGTCTTCCAATTTGGCACTGTAATACAAAACATTTCACCAACATCATCTAAAATGATAGACAAAGACTATATAATTAACTATGGGGTTTTTTTTGTCAAGAAAAACACTGAAATGGCTGTGTTCACTGTCTTTCGTGATAAAACTGGAAAGATATAAACATTGTATTGACATGCCAACTTGCTCGATTAATGTGGACGTTAATATATGATGCATTTGGTGAAGAAGTTTACAGTCACACAGAGCATGGGCACTGTTTAATATGCTTTTCATATTACCAGCAGACACTGGGGCTCCCCAGTACCAAGTTTGAATCCCCCTTCAACCCCCCATCCAATTCAAGTTAATCTTCTTTCACACTTGTTTCAAAATGGGGCAGGGCTAAAGGGCTGCCCTTACATTATAAAGACTGCAGTTATGAAGGTGTATATATGAAGGTGCAGAGGGTAAGGAGGGAATATTGATCCTCATTCATTGCACTCAGAGTCTGGTGCCCCACTCCCAAGTTCTCATGAATACCATTAAGCAGTTAACTCCAGCCACCAGAATGCCAATTCTACAAGCGAAAAGTTGTTCAATCCCAGACACCATGCCAACGCATGCGCATACAGTCCACATAGGATCATTAAGCCGACAAACTTTGTTGGACACGCATATATGCAGAGTGCTCCCTATCCCTCCTTTTTACCACAAGCCTATGCTCATTTATGGCACAGCAGCGATATTTACTCTTGCCCTTGGAGACTTGCATTGTGTGCTGGTTTTTATTTTACCAATTCAGAGCCAAGAAACCAAGTGAGGCGAGTGAAATGTGTAATCAACTCTTTTAATCAGTGCAGAGTCCTGTACGTATCTCTAAAGACAAAAGTGAACACCATCGTGCTGCAGTCTCTCAGGTTTGTATTTGCTGCCATCTAGTGGATGAGGCACAGAACACAACATTTAAAGCATTTGCCTTTGAATTTTTTTTTCAAAATCATGAGGATAATCTTATTTGTAATTAAACACTTAGAAAGGATCAGTGTTTCGTTCAAGAGTTGTAAGGCTGTTCTTCAATGCTTGACACAGAGATAATCATGAGATCACACCACCAAAATAAAATGGAAGTGCAGCACAAGTTCCCTTGGTCCCAGGAGGCTTCTTCTTGCAGGGCTCTCCAAAGAAAAGTTTAATCTGCAAAACCATTTTTTTTTAAGAAAGGGTTCCTCAAGAGTTGTTTGTAAGACAAGAATTTCAATCAACAACTCTTTTCATTCAAAACCCCCTTTTTGGAGAAAAGAGTTTTTCAAGGATTCTTTTGAGGTCGAAGGGATTCTATATATAAAGCAAAATAGAATAATTTCCATCCTAATGAACATTTTATATTTCAAATAGTTTGTTGACTTTGTTTTAAATAGGGCTTAGTTGTAAGCTGTTGAATAGCAACATCAGGTATCTTTCAGTCATCTGTGAACACTTTTGAAATACGGTTGTTAGGATGGCTTAATATTTGTTCATTGTTCATACAGTATATCTGAATCCCCTTAACCTCCTAAGACTGAGAAATTCAGTTTTATCCCCTGTAGCACAATATGCTATGCTAAAAACAAGAACCATATATTCTGCTATGCTAAAAACAAGAATCTCAAGAACCATATATTCTGCTATGCTAAAAACAAGAACCATATATTCTGCTATGCTAAAAACAAGAACCATGTTTTCTGATATGTTAAAAACAAGGTAAAAGTACAAGGGCCATTCAATAAAAATAAAATAAATAATATTTTTGAAAATATTGTCACTGGGAGACACGAGAGTGCAGTGTATAAACAAATGCACGAAACAAAGACCAGATCCAATACAGTCTTAACAAATAAGCAGCACAATCTAAACCAGATAAACCTCTCACAACAGAGCAGTCTCATACTACGTCAAACACAATCTAAACCAGATAAACCTCTCACAGCAGAGCAGCAGCACCCTCAAACATAAGCAGACCCACTTCACATCTGTACATACGCTGTACAAACTTGTCCCTGTTCAAAACACTGAATATGACCTATCTAGAAGTCAGAAAACATACTGAACATGTATAAGTCAGCCAGAAAACATACAGCAGCTAGCCAGCTAAACAATATCAAACAGACTATAGTCATCATAGAACAATACCTAGCCAGCTAACTAGCCAAAGTGCACGCAGATTAATTTTAAAACTGTATGCATTTATTTATTCACAGATTTCTTTTGCAATGCATATATTAATTAATGTATTTAATCCATAGGACAGCTTTTCTGTCAGTGTAGTGGGTTGATTAGTAGAATCAGTTGTGTAACTGCTTGGTTTGAAAAAAAGCCTGCACCCACACTGGCCCTTTCTGGATATGATTGAGGACCCCTGGTGGAGAGGAAGCCTCCTGCCAGCAGGGGGCAGAAATGGCCACCAGACAGGTGCAACAGCTGTGAGAGAAACAAGTATGTGACTCTGTCCTCAGCTTATTATTTAGAATCAGGTATACAGCAACACCAACAGAGATGATAAGATTAGTAGAGGTAGAAGCTTAAAATTCTCAGATAGATTGTTTTGTTCACAACCACAGGCTGAGCCCTACAGTAATTGGTTGTCATCAGCTGACTTGAACCATTAATAACATACATCTGACAGTGGAAATAATGAAATAATGATACTAATTTATTTATTGGGGCCTTTTCAGGTAAAATCTTATTCGTTGCATTATTTTGCAAATGCTTGGATCATGATTGTCAAGTCATAGAATACCAATTTACTTTATTTGTCTCAAATCTTTTAGCAATGCATCATAAACAGGTGTTCACAAACTTAGGTATTTACATTACATTCATTTAGCAAACGCTTATATCCAAAGCGACGAAGGCTTCGTTCACTTTCTGGGTTTTTTAAAATATCGTTTTGGTTTTAGTGCGTTTGGGAATTTGAGGGTCTGTGATCAAAAACAAGAAAATACACTTGAAGTCATTCAAAAGCAGTTTGAACATTTGTGCCTCCAGAGGTTGTACATGTGTATATTACACTTTTATTCAACACAAAAATAATTTTAATCTGTTCACATAATTTTCTGTGGCACATGTAACTCCAGACCGCTGTGCTCAAGGACAGAAGTCCAAGCATGATATAAAAACTTTAGAATTGTTTATAATTGGGAAGAAAAGCAAAACAAATCGTAAAAAATTCAACTTGTGTTCTTCCATCCAAAGCCAACACTCTCTAAAATTATCTTCCAAAGATCCTGAAAAAACTCATAACCCAGTTTTAAACAAATCTGGCTTTTAACATGCTGCCCATGAGTCTGTTGTTTTGTTTATGTGTTGATACCAGTTTATTATTTTCTTTTTTTTAAATCAATTTTAATGATTGTATTTTATTGGTGTTTTACAAATTTTACAGATTCTCTTTATTCTTTTTTCTTTGCACACTTTATAAAGTGCTTTGAGTGTGAGAAAAGATACATTCTATATAGAGAATTGATTATTATTTTGATTATTATTATTATTAATATTATTGTTGTTGCAATGGCTATGGCTGTGGCATTACATCAATTTAGCAGATACTCTTATCCAGATCAGCTTACAATGTAGGATAACATATGTGCATTCACCTAATTTCCATGAGCAAAAAGGCCAGACCTGGCTAACAATCTTCCCAGACCAGTGAGTATATTGCCAGATAGCGGACACCAAAATACAAATACTGAATACATACAGATTGCACCCTCAGAAGAAAACCGTAAAACTATTAAAAAAAATTTAATTACCATAACCTACGTCCTCAAAAATACCCTAACCTGAATTAGTACAAATGTTTATTTTTAATTTATATTTTTACTTATTTATTTATATATGTTGGAATATTTGCTATTGGTGAAGTGAACCAAGATGCAGTCTGAAGCGGTCTTCAGCATGGGAAAATGATCAATCATTTTCCTGTCCTGTCCACTGTGGGTCATTCCACAACTGGGAGTACAGCACAGTGCAGCCATTATGCAGAGGGGATAGCCAGTCACCTAGCCAGGTTTGCGGAATGGCGATCTGGCAGAGGTGCAGGGTTTAAAGACTCATTGGATGTATGGTAGAGCTGTTCTAATAACTGCCCTTTAGGCTAGTACCAAGGTTTGAACTGGGTACAAACAGGTTGCCATGTGAAATTATTATTAGTCCTCTGTTTACTAACTGACACAGAGTCTCTTCCACTTATCAGAGAGAACATCTCTATTGTATCAGCTAATCCATGAAACTCAGGTTTCAGAGCCTGGGTAAACTGTAAAGGTGGGTACAAATACCACAAGAGGATTAGCTCTACATATGAAACAAGGCTTGTGTACATATCCATCCCAATCAGCAGATCGTAGGAAAAGGACATGAGATTGGGAAGAAATGTTGCATAATGCATAGGCAAATATGGCACCTTATTCCGACTTGTTGAATGCAATAATGCTGACTATGATTTCCTTAATTTCTGGCACTACACTGGAAATTGTGGAGAATGAGGGCATTGATGATGTCCTGGGAGTTCTGCATCATCTGTGGAGGATGCAGCCATTTTATTGTTACAGACACTCAGCTGAAACAGAACACATCTGGCCAGTCATGGGTTTTGCTTTGTGCCTGCCTTTAAATGTATTGGGTTGTGGGACTTGTGGCTGACACCACACTTCTTTCTTCTCAAATAGAAATATTACCATTGATAATTTATCAATTTAATATGCAATGACATCAACAGTCTTTCTGTCATATCTTGTTGAGTGGGGCCTGGCATGACCTGCATACAGGCTTCAACGTCGGTCATCGAAAGCTTTACCCATTGATAAAGGTTTGCGAGTTAACACGTGCGCTATGTTTCTGCCGCCGCTCGAGCGTGTCAACGCGTCAGGTACGCAGCGAGGGACATGCAGCACAATGCCGCAAGGAGGTCAGAAGGGCTGCCCTGGAATCAAACAACGAGTCAAAGGACACGCATGGCTCTGTTACTCCCGGTTCTGTCTTCCCTCGGCTCATGTTTTTAAGGCACATTGTTCCCCGTTTGACACTCTGAAACCGCGGAGTACAGTAAGGAAGAAACGCGGCACAGTTTGGGCATTGTTACTTCACGCCTGCTTTTGTGTCGACCAATAAGTGCCAGCGTTTCCGCTGAATAAAAGATCCTTAAAAGCCTCACTCTTTATATACACTGCAGTCACAAAGGAGACCAGGTCAGGTTAATGTGGAGAGTGGGGCTGAGCCAACTAGAAGCTGAAACACAGGGCCAAGTTACCCGAATGAATGCGGGAAAAAGGGGGGGTGCCATTGCTTTGGAATATGGCTCGTTTAGTGTCTTTGACATGCATTTGTGAAAGCTTACTTTGTAAGATCATTTTGATATTATTATTGGTATGTATTTGGTATGGTGACATAGGAATTGGCTTTTTATGTCAAAAATGTTTTTGTTGAGATATATCACATAAGTACAACAGAAAACATTAGGAATAGTGTCAATTAGGGTTCCAAGCATGTAGTTCTGGAATCCTATTGTTCTTCCTTTCTTTCTTCCTTTCATTTTCTCCAATAAAAGTACCTGTAGCTCAGAAAGTACTAGAGTAACAATATTTGGCAGGTGGGCTGCTATGGCCCCCCACTACTCAGGGAAGGTATCGCACATATTAGCCAGATGGTGGCATAATGGATACATTTATGTTTTGTCCATAACTTATACCTCAAGTTCAAATGACGCAAACTTTATACACACATTCGGCATTCCAGATCTAATTTGTCTCTCTGTCTTGTCTGTGTTCCATAATGTTTTCTCTGTCTATTTTTGTGTGCTTGGAACCCTATAATTGCTGCTTGCAGCTATATTCTTTTATTATTAGTTTGAAAGTAAATTCCCATTAAAGAGAATCATGAAAGATTTTCAGTTTAGTTTTATTTGTTTTACAAGCATGTCTGTGTTCCAAAATGATAATTTACTGCACCTTATAAATGAGAGGTAATAAAGATTAATTGTCAATGTGATAAGCAATAGCTACGCATAATTAAGAATATATTTTTGCCCCTATGTTGCCAAGTATTTGTGAGCTTGTTTTCATTGCTGCAGTCCCCAAGCAAGTGCTTTCCTCTGAAAAACATGATGTCATCCACTGCTTATTGACTCTGCAGTCCATCAATTTAACTTGTACTGACATTGAGTTGAAAGAGGGCGCCATATCTGCAGCTTATGCAGGACTTGTGGGCACCCAACTGACCAGAGGGGGTTCTGGTGGATAATTGAAATGGATATCCCACCAACTGAATTCAAATAAATCACATATTTTAAAACTGAAATACAAGATAGATGTCAGTAAGAATTCAATTAAACAGCAAACATTTTTCAGAGAAACCCAATGAACATCCCTATATTCATTCCTCTTTTAAACCAACATTAATGTTCCTACAAGAAGAGAAGTGTGGTAAAGGCGTGGGTGTTGCCACAGTATACGATATCTTGAGTTAAATCTCTAAATGCTTGTGAGTGTGCAGTATATTGACTGCTATGGAGCAGTACAAGTCCAGTATGAAATGAAAGTGAGTTTATTATGGCAAGGGCATATTGCATGGCCATTAAATTTTTTGTCCGAAAGGACAATAAACTAATCAATCAATCAATCAATCAATTTTGTGGGGGATGGGTCACTGTCTAGCAACCAAGAACCTCCAGCCACAGTGTTGCTAACTTGAAGGTTTTTTGAATAGAGTAGCACAGAGCTGAAAAGTACCTTTGTGGCCCTGTGCCCCACTGCAAACAAACATGAAATATGACTCCATCGGTGTGACAAGGGCTAAACCAGCAGCATACACTCCTAGGAGCTCAACTGCTCAGACTGTGAAATTACCCGCAGCCATTGGGCAAAGGCACTTTCCTGATTCAATTTCACATCTCCCCAAGCTCCTCTTGTCACCAGGAAACCCCGAGGGCAGCATCGATGTGGAAGCTGAAAGGTTTTGGTTCACAGTAAATGCAGCTCTCAACATTGCCAGCTGACGGGCAGCACGTGCCCTGAGACCTGGAATAGGGACAAAAGTCAGTGTCCCCTGGGACATGATCTCACCTATGCCAGCCGCAGAATCTGGCTAATCTGACCTTACGCCAGCATTAAAAGTGACACCGCACTGACTGTATGCCAGCTTTAGAGGGGACACCGCTCCTTCTACTAATGCCAAGGCGACACAAAAGAGATGTAGTTCACCGGGGTTTTTTGGACATTCATTTTGATGTGTTTACCATATGAATCAGTCTGGGGTACGTCGTAAAACCCTTCGTACGAAGCTTCTTGAACTTTGGGTGAGTTTCCCAAAAGCATCTTAACTTAAGACGCTCTTTGAAACGCTCGTAGATTAATAATAATTGTGCAAATTAGCAAATCCAGGTGATTAGAACTAAATACTGGGGAGGACTTTTTACTTTCTGAACCCGGATTTTACACTTCTGGTTAAGTAGCACTTAAGAGGTGACTGTGCGTTCACACTTTAAGAACTTCAGACCAGTCTTAGACTGTTAAGTGCGTTTTAGAAGCCCATAAATCACATATTTGATTTGATTTTTCGTGTTAGTGTTCATTTAATTTCACGGTTGCCATAACCACTGATTGTTTTTTATAGTGATGTTAGATGCAACAATATTTACGTTTATTTATTTATTTTTAATTTACTTATTTTTATATATTTGGAAATTACCCATACAAGCCATTCCTTAAATAGCCCTATAAATAAATAAGTTTGAGACAAGTAAAATCAGTGGGAAAAACTTTGCCGTGCCTAACCGGCCATGGGCAATACAGTGGGGTTTGCGTCTCCCAATCTATCGCCCCTCCTCCTCCCGTATCAGCAGCACCACAGACAGAAGTACAGAGATGTAAAATCCAGGGGTCAAAAAGGAAAAGTCCTGCTATGTGTTTCTTCCACCCATGAACTCAGCCAGCTGATTTCACTAATTAGTTCCACCTCCTGGCTGAATAATTGTGCAAATTAGCAAATCCAGGTGATTAGAACTAAATACTGGGGAGGACTTTTTACTTTCTGAACCCAGATTTTACACTTCTGGTTAAGTAGCACTTAAGAGGTGACTGCGCGTTCACACTTTAAGAACTGTTTTGGGAAACGCGTGTTACAAATTTAAGATCCATCGTAGAATCGCTCGTTGAAATCGCACTTAAAGGATAAGTTCACTATTTTGGACCTTGGACCCTATTTGCGGTCTGTCTTCCATGAACCTGACACATTGAGTCCATATTTTCGCTGATCGGTCCAGTATTGAGCTAGCTACAGATTTCCTGTAGGCTCTCACTGGGCTACAATAGAAGTCAACGGGGCAATTAGAAATGTTATGGAAAAACAACGATAAATGTGCTTTTATAGCTCAGTGTGTATTCTTACGGTCTCAGTATGCTCTCCTGTGAAATGTAGGCTATCGCAAACGCAAACCGAACGTTGAAACAACAGTTCCATTTGAAACAGAACTATTTCTCCGACCGCACTACCTCGCACTGTAAACCTCCGCAGTCTAGCTACGTAGTAGAGAGGCCGCTTGAAAAGCAGTTGATCACAAATCCTGACCTCCCGTTGGAGTTTACTAGCTAGTAGCCTACAGCAGAACTATTTGTAACGCAGTGTTTGTAATCATCATTTGTAATAATTTACATTACCTGCGCAACTTCAGCCTCTCTCTCTTCTCTTGCTCTCTTATCATCCATCTCTTGTAGTTCCGTGTCCGTGTATTCTGGCTCAAATCTGTAGCCAGTAATGTCAAAGTCAAAATCGAATTCTTCGTCTTCGTAATCATTATAGTCATCCATCATCCAAGTTTTTTGTGGAAATTGTAGCCTACGTTGCTGCAGGTAAACAAACGCAGACTGCTCACATAGATAGTTTCGTAAACGGCCGGCACACCTTCCCGCTCCCCCACCCCCGACACATAGTACTCCGCGGGAGCAGCGAAAACAAGCAACAGAGAAATGCTTACTTCCAAGCCATGCCAAGCACGTAAAAATGTTCGGATTGAGATACATTTCACAGGAGAGCATACCGAGACCGGTAACAATACACCCTGAGCTTCCCGTCTCATTTATTGTACATGAAAGCACATTTATCGTTGTTTTTCCATAACATTTCTAATTGCCCCGTTGACTTCTATTGTAGCCCAGTCAGAGCCTACAGGAAATCTGTAGCTAGCTCAATACTGGACCGATCAGCGAAAATATGGACTCAATGTGTCAGGTTCATGGAAGACAGACCGCAAATAGGGTCCAAGGTCCAAAATAGCGAACTTATCCTTTAACCCTAAGATTGATCGTTATCGGGAAACGCACCCCTGGTTGGTTTTGAAGTGCTGCATTTCTTTCATAGGTTTTAGTTAATTCCTCATTTTTTAATTCCCCAACATAGTTTCCTATCATCAATTTGGAAGAGACCACACAAATATGCACAATAACTTATGCAGCTGGTGCACTGCAAAAACCAAATCTTAACAAGCATTTTAATCTCATATTTAGACTTTATAATTTTATTTATGTTACTTTTTTGCTGAACAACACAAACTATCTGCCAGTGAGGTAAATTCAAGATTTGCCAGAGGGGTAAGATAATTTCAATTGTCGAGCAAAAAATAACTTAAAACAAGCCAATATTTTATATAAATATATTTATACCAATTTAAAAACATTTATATATTTTGAAAAAATATGATTTTAAGTCTCATTACAAGACTAAATCACTTGTTCAGACAGACATTTTTTGCAGTGTGTTAGCAGACTGAAGGCACCCAATCAACCAGAACAGTCCCTACTACAAGATGAGGCAGGGAAAACCCTCCTGACTGAAATCCCACTTTCCTGGGTGATTCTAGCCCCACAGGACTCCTAACTTGTGCTAGTTCTGACTGTGGGTAGTAGGAGCCCAACTGACCCCACAGAGTAATCTACAAATACGGTTTGACAATTATACTGCCAACTGTCATCAATGGATAATTTCTGTCATGTTAGAGACAGAATTCTTAAAAATTATCATAATAAATAAGATCAAAGATCAATGGATACATGCGAACGAGAAAGACTCAACATGTCACAGATGCAGAATAAGTGGCTCACGAGTCAGTCTTGTTCCCTGGGCCTGGCGGCGTTTCAAAGGAGAGAACTATTCATCTGGAAACTGAATGCACAAACAGCTCACTCACAAGAACAAGGACTGCAATCTGGCATCACAGGAGTGGACCAGCAGGCTACAGGTTTGATCATAGGTAAGGAACTGCAGTTGTCCATTTTTACCAACCATCTGTGAACAGGACAACAGCTGTGGACAGGACAACATGTAATAACAGAAGCCATATACACCAAGGATAACTACTAAGCAAAGTTTTTGCCGTGCAGTGTTATTTTTTTTACCATCAAAAACATTACTCCCATTACCAGGAGGGAGGCTTGAAACCACAGGCAAACAAAAATAATGAAGAGGAGAAGCAGACCTTTTATGGTGTGCAAACATTCCCACAGTGTCTAGTTCCAGCCAGAATCAAGGCCACTAGGCCAGGACATCTCCCCAGAGCCCTGCACGATGCATCATGACACTAGCCCAAGGCAAGTGTAGAGGCCTTATAGGTTTCACTTTGCTTTACCATAATATACAGTATACACACATACAGTGAACACCATAATTCATTGGACAGTGACACATTTTTTTGTTATTTTGGTTCTGTACTCTAGCACTTTGAGTTTGAAAGGATACAATGACACAGAGGTTGAAGTGCAGACTGTCAGCTTTAATTTCAGGGTATTTTCATCCATATCGGATGAACCGCTTAGAAATTATAGAATCTTTTGTATATAGTCCCCCCATTTTCGGGCATCAAAAAATATTGGACAGTTAGCCCTATTTACTTTGGCCCTCCAGAGGCAATTTCCACCTTGTCTCTACTACTTTATTTAAATGTCAATATCTCAACATAATACATTTATTTCAGAATATTCACATACAGTATATATATATAATAACCATAACATACGTCGCCGAATGTATTTAAATAGCCTATGTTTAAAAAAAAAAAAACGTACGAAAGCGTGTGTGTATTTACACAAGAACAGCAACATATTTCAGCCCTAAGTGCGACGGGTGGTCACTGTGGAAATGTTTACTGTGCAGAACTTTGGCGAAATGTAACAAGATAAACTCTTTAGGGACAACAAAGACTTAATTAATAACAAAGGCTTTGCTGACAGAGTTACAGGCGTGACACTATTATGGTTTACAGTGAACATGCAGTGAAAAAATTTATATAACATACTATATAAATATGAACTTATATGAACCCAATAGGTTTTGTCAAGTAAAATGTGTTTGACACAAAAGTGCTGTTATTTATTTAATGGTGAAACAAATTAGTAGAAATGTCCAGAAATATAATACGATGTTCTTGCCACGCATATTATTTGTCATAATCTTATGAGTTTATAAGTTTATAATCCAAACAGAAGTATAGAGCAAAATAGAGCTAAAATATTAAAAACTGCCACAATAATAAGAAATGTGCACTGTATGTATGCGATTTGCAGCCCATTCTCTCATTCTTTGTAGGATATTGGTTTCATCATTATTACAGTGTCTTTTGTTCTGTGAAATGAATCAGACAGCATCAATGTGATAAAACCTGACTGACTGTCTACTTATAGATGCATTACCGGAAATCTTATCCTGTGCTCCACATTTGTGCTCTGGCTGTTTCTCCATGTTATCTGCTTAGTTATCCGCCTGTCAAGTATCTGAGTCAGAAGATGCCAATGAAATGTTGTAATCTGGAAAAAGAAGTCCAACAGATACAGAAGTGTCACATATACCATTCTGCAGTTAAAAAGCTCTTAGGCAGAGGAAATGTATGTATGGTCCCAGCCCAGAGGACTGCTCTGTTTTCTATACTCCATGAGTCACACAGGGAACATGATCAGATAGAGCTTTTAACTCCTTTGTCAGGACATATTTCCTGGAAGCTTAATTTGAGTAATATGATTTCTTTAAATTACAATATGCCCACCCTAACTTCTATTCAATCACATCAATGCCACTCCACTTCTAACTGTATGGCAGTCTAGTGTCCTGTCCATCATCCAACTCTGTATTTTCCTGCTCGGTTTTCCAGACAAGGATCAGGATGCAAAAAAACAGACTTTTCATCACCTGGGTGTCAAACCTCTGTTTCCCTAGAGACCGAACCGACTTCCTGTAACTCATCCACAGGTCTTATCAGGGTCATGCAATGGAGATGTTTTGGAGGGCTGGGGTGGGGGACAATGCTTTGGATTGTGGTTGGACAGGCTCCTTTCAGTCCCGGCATGGAACATTTCTGTAATGCGACTCCCGCAGCAATAATCACAACAAGCACTTTTCCCTTCTGGAGACCTTTGTTCTTCAGCTCTGTATTTTGGTGATTTTCCTCCGTTTTTATTGTTATGTTTCAGACAAGTTGATATGTCACTAATTATCTCGATTTTCTAAGCTTGTCTCATTTGAAAAAGCCAGATAGATGGATGTAAAAAGGAAGAAAGAATAAAGGCATCCCATTATTTTTCATCATTCAGTGGGTTTTAATTAGCGTATACTTACCGGCATATACTTACCAGTATATTATACTGTTGGCTGCAGCTTGATTATTTATTGCTGATACACAGGGCTGAGATCACGCCAAATCTTTGCTGAGGTCATCAGGAGCACAGGTCATATCATAAACATGATGACAGTGAAAACAAAGACAATACTATCAAACATTTCAAGGAGAGCATACTTGATATCAGTACGTACAGTATGTTAAAGTTGACGTTCATGGGGCTGCCACTGTGGTGTAGCGGACTGGTAAAAGCGCAGACTATCAGTCTGTGCAGTTGCACCCCGAGGATCGGGGGTTCAATCCCCAGTCCAGCCAGATCCAAGCATGGCCAGTGCCCTGAGGAAGTGGCAATTGGTGGCTGCCAATTTGCGCTTGCATTTTGGAAATGCTTGGGCAAATGTAACGATGTAGCTTTTATGTACGCTACGGCACTATTTCATTAAAAAAACAGCTTTGCTACTGAAAAAGCTATTTGATTTAAGAAATAGTGAAGCTACCACCACACTACTGGTAAATGTAGTTAAGCTAGTAGCTTCACTATTTGTAGTGAAGCTACTGCCCAACACTGGTGAGCAGCAAATATTTTAGAGCAAGAAGCAGCGAAACAAACAAGAGCAGCACACACAAAAGCAGCACAGGAAAGGTCCGACTCTCTCTTTTAAAAGGAGCGCTTCATTAGTGATGTGTGAATGTGATTGGTTGAGTATGAGAACATGTGTTTGCTGAGGCTGACTATTGGTCAGGCACAGCAAGAGTTTCCTGACAGAACTTACTCTGCGTACTTTATGCACAACGCATCATTTATATAGTATTGGATAAAAGCACAGGAAAAGGAAGTGAAGTGAAACCTTTCACCCCACAATTTTACACATTTTACTTAATAAATACACACTAAAATGACTGTAAAAAGGTAAACTACTCTCCAACTACCTACTTGGGTGACACTTTATTTTAGGGTTCATGTTTTTAAATGCAAAATGGTCATATGAACACATTTTCCCAAGCAAAAAGTTCCAGAAAGCCCAAATAAGTAGCACCTAAGCAAAGAGGCTCATTGGAATTAGAGTTTGTGGCTTGACAAAAATTCATTGGAATATCAAGCTGTAGTTGTTCCAGATAAATTTTCCATTCCCTGACTGCCAGTAGCTTCCTACTGGGTTCAGTTTACAAACTTAAATTACTTGTTAGCTCTCAGACCCTGTTCACAAACTCATCTACTATTGCAGTAAAAAAAGAAGGATTAACAATGAATACATGTTTGTGTCAGGTGTAAAAAAAAATCCCCAATTTTATGACTCATGTCTTTTGTCCGTTCACTCACTGTCTGGACTAAACATATCAGATGGCTAATATCAAATTCGTGTGGTGCCAATATTTATTTCTTGACATTTTGCATTTCATATTATTCACAACTCACAATCCAAAATTGTAATGTTCATGTTTATTTTACCTCCATTAAATATACTGAATGTTTTTTGTTT
>CM056381.1:50357206-50426804 GCA_029718625.1 Synaphobranchus kaupii
CTTGTTTATGCTGGTAACAAAATTTCCGTTGCTATTAGTGAGGGACACATACAAGTTGTTTGTCAGAAAATATGACCTCTCTAGCTCTATTGACTTGAGTAAACCGGATGAATGTAAAAAGTTAATCTTTCGACCCGGTTCTCCCCTAGTCCAGCTGTCTCTCGTGTTGTGTTTGTTAATTTGAATGTGTTTTGTTGTGTCAGGCTTTTGTCTTTAGTTTTTTTCATGTGCTGTGTGTCTGTTGTGGGACGGGGAAGCGGGCTGGAGATTTTTCGTGGCACTCCTGTTGCTCGTTTTTATAATATTGACGAATTGTCTAATCTGGATAATTTTGTTTGTGGTCGTCACCATGGAGACGCATTCACATTATGCTCGGAAATGTCCGTTGGATCTGTAGCCATGGAGTTTACCATCGCTCTTCACCGGAGTTGAAGATGTCGGGACTGATTCGGGACTGCGCGCAATCTTCAAGAGGCAACCAGGGAAGGAGAAGATAATGCAGGGGAGGAGTGAGGCGGCGACTGGGAAGACTGAGCTCAGTTTCAATGGTGAACAGAGACCGCAACACTGCATGTAGCCTATGGAGGAAAGTCGTGGTGGCGCCGAAGCAGAGTTTGTGTGTTGGACTGGTTGATGACATTGGCAGGCTGTTCTCATTCCCAAGGCGTCATAAAGTGACGCTTGGGCAGCAGCCTACGGCGTCATCCTTTGGACGCAGGAGGAGGCCTTTTGCGTCAGCATGTTGATGCACTCGGTCGCAAATTTACGAATCCTACCATGGCGAAGGCTTTGCTCATGATAACCGACCGTGAGCATGCCCGCACAGTCTTCGCCGTGTGTGCATTGATTTTTGTGAGGTTGTGATTCCCGTACCCCACCCACAACCCCTAAACATAACCTCACAGGAGTTCACGTAACTCGGGCTCATGCCCGAACTGTTAAGATAGTGGGCGAGCCCGACCACTGGAGTTCACGTAACTCTCTACTGGATGAAGAAAAAAAAGCATAATATTGAAGTGCCACAACCAAATAAAAGTTATGTGGCCACAACCGTCAATATACGACGCAAAAGGCTACGTCAATATACGAAGCAAAAGGCTACCTTTGGCATCAGAGAGCGACGCTTGGGCAGAAGCGTCGCTATGTGACGAGTACGGGTGATACCACGTTGACATTGGACATCTCGGGACAGCGGGGGCTATTTTAATCATGACGTTTGGCTGTATATATATTGGCATTTTATATGTTTGTTTGTGTGTTGTTGCTGGTGGCTACAACTGAAGTTCCCTTTCAGGAAAAGAAAAGTTATTCTATTCTATTCTATTCTATAGGAGAAAGCCATAGCAGTGGTAATGCAGTAGTGTTGTAGCATAGGAGAAAGCCATAGCAGTGGTAATGCAGTAGTGTTGTAGCATAGGGGAAAGCCATAGCAGTGGTAATGCAGTAGTGTTGTAGCATAGGAGAAAGCCATAGCAGTGGTAATGCAGTAGTGTTGTAGCATAGGAGAAAGCCATAGCAGTGGTAATGCAGTAGTGTTGTAACATAGGAGAAAGCCATAGCAGTGGTAATGCAGTAGTGTTGTAACATAGGAGAAAGCCATAGCAGTGATAATGCAGTAGTGTTGTAACATAGGAGAAAGCCATAGCAGTGGTAATGCAGTAGTGTTGTAACATAGGAGAAAGCCATAGCAGTGGTAATGCAGTAGTGTTGTAACATAGGAGAAAGCCATAGCAGTGATAATGCAGTAGTGTTGTAGCATAGGGGAAAGCCATAGCAGTGGTAATGCAGTAGTGTTGTAACATAGGAGAAAGCCATAGCAGTGGTAATGCAGTAGTGTTGTAGCATAGGGGAAAGCCATAGCAGTGGTAATGCAGTAGTGTTGTAACATAGGAGAAAGCCATAGCAGTGGTAATGCAGTAGTGTTGTAACATAGGAGAAAGCCATAGCAGTGATAATGCAGTAGTGTTGTAGCATAGGGGAAAGCCATAGCAGTGGTAATGCAGTAGTGTTGTAACATAGGAGAAAGCCATAGCAGTGGTAATGCAGTAGTGTTGTAACATAGGGGAAAGCCATAGCAGTGGTAATGCAGTAGTGTTGTAACATAGGAGAAAGCCATAGCAGTGGTAATGCAGTAGTGTTGTAGCATAGGAGAAAGCCATAGCAGTGGTAATGCAGTAGTGTTGTAACATAGGAGAAAGCCATAGCAGTGGTAATGCAGTAGTGTTGTAACATAGGAGAAAGCCATAGCAGTGGTAATGCAGTAGTGTTGTAGCATAGGGGAAAGCCATAGCAGTGGTAATGCAGTAGTGTTGTAACATAGGAGAAAGCCATAGCAGTGGTAATGCAGTAGTGTTGTAGCATAGGGGAAAGCCATAGCAGTGGTAATGCAGTAGTGTTGTAGCATAGGGGAAAGCCATAGCAGTGGTAATGCAGTAGTGTTGTAACATAGGAGAAAGCCATAGCAGTGGTAATGCAGTAGTGTTGTAGCATAGGGGAAAGCCATAGCAGTGGTAATGCAGTAGTGTTGTAACATAGGAGAAAGCCATAGCAGTGGTAATGCAGTAGTGTTGTAACATAGGAGAAAGCCATAGCAGTGGTAATGCAGTAGTGTTGTAACATAGGAGAAAGCCATAGCAGTGGTAATGCAGTAGTGTTGTAACATAGGAGAAAGCCATAGCAGTGGTAATGCAGTAGTGTTGTAGCATAGGAGAAAGCCATAGCAGTGGTAATGCAGTAGTGTTGTAACATAGGAGAAAGCCATAGCAGTGATAATGCAGTAGTGTTGTAGCATAGGAGAAAGCCATAGCAGTGGTAATGCAGTAGTGTTGTAACATAGGGGAAAGTCATAGCAGTGGTAATGCAGTTGTGTTGTAGCATAGGAGAAAGCCATAGCAGTGGTAATGCAGTAGTGTTGTAACATAGGAGAAAGCCATAGCAGTGGTAATGCAGTAGTGTTGTAACATAGGAGAAAGCCATAGCAGTGGTAATGCAGTAGTGTTGTAACATAGGAGAAAGCCATAGCAGTGGTAATGCAGTAGTGTTGTAACATAGGAGAAAGCCATAGCAGTGGTAATGCAGTAGTGTTGTAACATAGGAGAAAGCCATAGCAGTGGTAATGCAGTTGTGTTGTAGCATAGGAGAAAGCCATAGCAGTGGTAATGCAGTAGTGTTGTAGCATAGGAGAAAGCCATAGCAGTGGTAATGCAGTAGTGTTGTAACATAGGAGAAAGCCATAGCAGTGGTAATGCAGTAGTGTTGTAACATAGGAGAAAGCCATAGCAGTGGTAATGCAGTAGTGTTGTAACATAGGAGAAAGCCATAGCAGTGATAATGCAGTAGTGTTGTAACATAGGGGAAAGCCATAGCAGTGGTAATGCAGTAGTGTTGCAGCATAGGAGAAAGCCATAGCAGTGGTAATGCAGTAGTGTTGTAGCATAGGAGAAAGCCATAGCAGTGGTAATGCAGTAGTGTTGTAGCATAGGAGAAAGCCATAGCAGTGGTAATGCAGTAGTGTTGTAACATAGGAGAAAGCCATAGCAGTGATAATGCAGTAGTGTTGCAGCATAGGAGAAAGCCATAGCAGTGGTAATGCAGTAGTGTTGTAGCATAGGGGAAAGCCATAGCAGTGGTAATGCAGTAGTGTTGTAGCATAGGAGAAAGCCATAGCAGTGATAATGCAGTAGTGTTGTAGCATAGGGGAAAGCCATAGCAGTGGTAATGCAGTAGTGTTGTAACATAGGAGAAAGCCATAGCAGTGGTAATGCAGTAGTGTTGTAGCATAGGGGAAAGCCATAGCAGTGGTAATGCAGTAGTGTTGTAACATAGGAGAAAGCCATAGCAGTGGTAATGCAGTAGTGTTGTAACATAGGAGAAAGCCATAGCAGTGATAATGCAGTAGTGTTGTAGCATAGGGGAAAGCCATAGCAGTGGTAATGCAGTAGTGTTGTAACATAGGAGAAAGCCATAGCAGTGGTAATGCAGTAGTGTTGTAACATAGGGGAAAGCCATAGCAGTGGTAATGCAGTAGTGTTGTAACATAGGAGAAAGCCATAGCAGTGGTAATGCAGTAGTGTTGTAGCATAGGAGAAAGCCATAGCAGTGGTAATGCAGTAGTGTTGTAACATAGGAGAAAGCCATAGCAGTGGTAATGCAGTAGTGTTGTAACATAGGAGAAAGCCATAGCAGTGGTAATGCAGTAGTGTTGTAGCATAGGGGAAAGCCATAGCAGTGGTAATGCAGTAGTGTTGTAACATAGGAGAAAGCCATAGCAGTGGTAATGCAGTAGTGTTGTAGCATAGGGGAAAGCCATAGCAGTGGTAATGCAGTAGTGTTGTAGCATAGGGGAAAGCCATAGCAGTGGTAATGCAGTAGTGTTGTAACATAGGAGAAAGCCATAGCAGTGGTAATGCAGTAGTGTTGTAGCATAGGGGAAAGCCATAGCAGTGGTAATGCAGTAGTGTTGTAACATAGGAGAAAGCCATAGCAGTGGTAATGCAGTAGTGTTGTAACATAGGAGAAAGCCATAGCAGTGGTAATGCAGTAGTGTTGTAACATAGGAGAAAGCCATAGCAGTGGTAATGCAGTAGTGTTGTAACATAGGAGAAAGCCATAGCAGTGGTAATGCAGTAGTGTTGTAGCATAGGAGAAAGCCATAGCAGTGGTAATGCAGTAGTGTTGTAACATAGGAGAAAGCCATAGCAGTGATAATGCAGTAGTGTTGTAGCATAGGAGAAAGCCATAGCAGTGGTAATGCAGTAGTGTTGTAACATAGGGGAAAGTCATAGCAGTGGTAATGCAGTTGTGTTGTAGCATAGGAGAAAGCCATAGCAGTGGTAATGCAGTAGTGTTGTAACATAGGAGAAAGCCATAGCAGTGGTAATGCAGTAGTGTTGTAACATAGGAGAAAGCCATAGCAGTGGTAATGCAGTAGTGTTGTAACATAGGAGAAAGCCATAGCAGTGGTAATGCAGTAGTGTTGTAACATAGGAGAAAGCCATAGCAGTGGTAATGCAGTAGTGTTGTAACATAGGAGAAAGCCATAGCAGTGGTAATGCAGTTGTGTTGTAGCATAGGAGAAAGCCATAGCAGTGGTAATGCAGTAGTGTTGTAGCATAGGAGAAAGCCATAGCAGTGGTAATGCAGTAGTGTTGTAACATAGGAGAAAGCCATAGCAGTGGTAATGCAGTAGTGTTGTAACATAGGAGAAAGCCATAGCAGTGGTAATGCAGTAGTGTTGTAACATAGGAGAAAGCCATAGCAGTGATAATGCAGTAGTGTTGTAACATAGGGGAAAGCCATAGCAGTGGTAATGCAGTAGTGTTGCAGCATAGGAGAAAGCCATAGCAGTGGTAATGCAGTAGTGTTGTAGCATAGGAGAAAGCCATAGCAGTGGTAATGCAGTAGTGTTGTAGCATAGGAGAAAGCCATAGCAGTGGTAATGCAGTAGTGTTGTAACATAGGAGAAAGCCATAGCAGTGATAATGCAGTAGTGTTGCAGCATAGGAGAAAGCCATAGCAGTGGTAATGCAGTAGTGTTGTAGCATAGGGGAAAGCCATAGCAGTGGTAATGCAGTAGTGTTGTAGCATAGGAGAAAGCCATAGCAGTGGTAATGCAGTAGTGTTGTAACATAGGAGAAAGCCATAGCAGTGATAATGCAGTAGTGTTGCAGCATAGGAGAAAGCCATAGCAGTGGTAATGCAGTAGTGTTGTAGCATAGGAGAAAGCCATAGCAGTGGTAATGCAGTAGTGTTGTAGCATAGGAGAAAGCCATAGCAGTGGTAATGCAGTAGTGTTGTAGCATAGGGGAAAGCCATAGCAGTGGTAATGCAGTAGTGTTGTAGCATAGGAGAAAGCCATAGCAGTGGTAATGCAGTAGTGTTGTAGCATAGGGGAAAGCCATAGCAGTGGTAATGCAGTAGTGTTGTAGCATAGGAGAAAGCCATAGCAGTGGTAATGCAGTAGTGTTGTAGCATAGGAGAAAGCCATAGCAGTGGTAATGCAGTAGTGTTGTAACATAGGGGAAAGCCATAGCAGTGATAATGCAGTAGTGTTGTAACATAGGGGAAAGCCATAGCAGTGGTAATGCAGTAGTGTTGCAGCATAGGAGAAAGCCATAGCAGTGGTAATGCAGTAGTGTTGTAGCATAGGAGAAAGCCATAGCAGTGGTAATGCAGTAGTGTTGTAGCATAGGAGAAAGCCATAGCAGTGGTAATGCAGTAGTGTTGTAGCATAGGGGAAAGCCATAGCAGTGGTAATGCAGTAGTGTTGTAGCATAGGAGAAAGCCATAGCAGTGGTAATGCAGTAGTGTTGTAGCATAGGGGAAAGCCATAGCAGTGGTAATGCAGTAGTGTTGTAGCATAGGAGAAAGCCATAGCAGTGGTAATGCAGTAGTGTTGTAGCATAGGAGAAAGCCATAGCAGTGGTAATGCAGTAGTGTTGTAACATAGGAGAAAGCCATAGCAGTGGTAATGCAGTAGTGTTGTAGCATAGGGGAAAGCCATAGCAGTGGTAATGCAGTAGTGTTGTAACATAGGAGAAAGCCATAGCAGTGGTAATGCAGTAGTGTTGTAACATAGGAGAAAGCCATAGCAGTGATAATGCAGTAGTGTTGTAACATAGGGGAAAGCCATAGCAGTGGTAATGCAGTTGTTAGGATCCTGTAATCTGTCTGTTTATTTGTTATTATTTTTCCTGTTTTCTTTCCCTCGTGATTGTCAGTCCGCGTTCCATGTTTCTGAGATTCCACCCCCTGTCTTTGTCATTGCACTATTCGGGTGATTTTGGGAACATTCAGGTTTCTTCTGTATTTCGTATATCTCGTTTTCTTCCTTCTGGCTTTATTTATATTTGTATATAATACTAATGTACTAATCATACTAACTGTTAGATTAGATTTAATACTAACCTGCTAACAAACTAACATGTATATAATACCAACCTACTAACATTAGGGTTCTAGAGTTCACTACTAACATTACTAAGTACTAATTCATCTTGAGTTTCTATCTGCAGCTGTCATTTCCCTCCTCGTTATCCTATCCCTGTATCCATCTGTGATTTTGCATTCTCTGCACATGTGTCCACTTTCATGTTCCTCCCCTCTGAGCTGTGCACTTGTTTACCTGCTAACTCCAGGCCGTTTGTTATCATTGTGTCTATGTGTATTCCAGTCCGTGTCTTACGTTTCCCCTGTCATTGTTTTATTGGTCCCTGTTAACCCTCACTGTTCTCACCTGTGAGCAATCTCCCCTCCCTGCTTCTACACACCTGATTCCCATTATGTCTGTCTGCCTCTGTGTTTATATATACCTTGTCATTTCAGTGTTTCTTCACGAGTTCCTCATTATTGATTTTCTTCTGTGTTTTTGCGAGTGTCCAGAGGTCCTGCCCTGCTTTCTATTTCCGAGTTTTTGTTTCCCTAGTTTTTGCCTGTTGTTGTTTTGTTTTGTATTTAGTCTGTTTTGTTCTCTTTTTGTTCCTCTTACGCCTCCCCGGTTTTGACCCCTGCCTGTGTTCTCGCGACCCTGGTTTTGGATCCTGCTTTTGTACCTTTGCTGTGCCTTCCCGGTTTGACCCCTGCCTGTTCCTTGACCACTCTTTGGACTGTGCTTTGTACCGTTGCCCTGTCTCCCCGGTTTTTGACCCTGCCTGTTTACCACGGATTGCTGCCTTGCCCTTTATTAAACTTCGGTTTTTGCAAACTCCTGCCTGCGTTTGAGTCCTTCCCCCCACCAACACCTAACAGCAGTAGTGTTTAAACTTCGAAGAAAGCCATAGTAGTGGTAATGCATTTGTGCTGGAATGTAGCAGTAAATTGTATTGTGATTATAATGTCATTTCCCATTCACTACAGTATTGGCTTTTTTTTCTGGGACCTTCAGGAAACAAACAATTTCTGTCTGTGCGTGTATCCAGACAGGGAGAGAGATAAAACAGTACCCAGGTCTGTTGTCGGATGTGTACCTGCTGGGTTGGACGTGACCTCACAAGCAATGATATAGCTGCAAGATTTCCTTGCTGCTTTCCTGCTCAGCTGGTGTCCCCTGTCAACACACACACACACACACACACATTGGCTCCACTCTTGCTGTAATTGCATTTGAGGGCATAGAATCCCAAAGTTACTTAATTACGTAAAAAGTTTTCAACAAATACATCCTGAATAGGCTGTTGAACCCTCCATTGGAAATTATTTTCCTTTAACTTGCTTTTTAAAAACCTATTTTATAGCCACTAACATTAAAGCCCTGCACTTTGCAACCTGAACTCAAGTAACCCACAGCAGGTGTCAAATATAGTGGAACTATTATAGCAGGAGTTTGCTTTCAGACCACAGCAAGAAATGACACACAGCAGATTATTCAGAGGGTGGTTTCTAGTATTCTGTATCTTTATTTGGAGCTGGTAGCTGGTACTGTATTTATAGCCTAATTTGTGCAAGAGAGTGAATGGGAATGTCAAGCAATTTATTATTTTCATGTCCTGAGCTTAAATGGACAGCGGCAGCTTCCCTTTTACAGCTGGTGAACATTTGAAATTTGTTCTACAAGTTCCTGTTCTGTTTTCTTCCAGTCCTGTAATTTGACAAGCTTTCCCCTAAATTCATTGAGCACAATAACAGACAGTTGTAAGAGCTGGAGCTGAAGTTTAGCACTCCCTGGCCTGGTATTGGGAATGGGAGGCTGTGTGGTGCTCACACCTTGGAGTCCACACAGAGGGAGCAGTGACTGGACCAGTGTTCTCTGTGCCGGCCAGATAAAGAGCAGCACTGTATGGCCAACTGCACTGCAAAAACATGCAGTCTGGATTGCGCAAATAGGTGCTAAAATGTGAAACCCAAAAGTAGAAGGAATATATTTATACTGGAGCAAAATGTACTGTATGTTATTTACCAAAGCATATACTTTTACTGGAAAAGCAGCAATAATCAAAAAATAATAAAAATGTTTATATTATATATTCTTATATTGATATATTGGTTCACCTGGTACTTGCTCAATATGTGCTAATTTGTTTATTTATTTACAAATACACATTAGGTACAGTGCTGGGGAAGGTCGCTGTACCATGTGGTGAACAGACTGGGTAACAACGAAAAAAGGGTAAATAATTGAAATAATTTTTAACAGAAAATGCTTACCAAAAGCCAAAAAAGGGAAAACAGAGCAAAAACCATAAGCAACAAATGCAGGCCCAACGCTGAGCACCTGGGCTAAATTAAAATGAGCCACAGCTGGTTCCCCTGCTTGGGTGTAATGGCCGTCCAGTAGAGGTCGGCACCCCAACTCCCTTCCTGGCACCCTTACCCGCCTCTGGAACAGGCAACAGTTGGTGGTGGGCCCCGGCAACTCCTTTGATTGGGGCGGCAGGGCAGTGACCTCCACCTGGGTCTGTGGACGTGGCAGCAGGGCGGCAGTCTTTGGACGGGGCGGCAGGGTGGCGTCCTCTGGGAGCGGCCCGGGGCATGGCGGTGGGGCTGCGGCCTTTGGGGGCGGCCCAGGACAAGGCGGAAGGGTGGCGGCCTCTGGCAGCACCTCGGGACGGGGCAGCAGGGCGGCAGCGGCATCTGGCAGCGCCTCGGGACAAGGCGCCGGAATGGCATGCTCTGGTGGCTCATCTGGATCAGGCAACAGGGTGGTTTGCTCCGGTGGTGCATCTGGACCAGGTGGCGGGACAGCCTATGGCATCTCCTCGGGAGAGTGTGGTGGGGCTGCGGCGCTCTGGCCGTCTGTTCACCAGGGCTCTATGTCGGCATTCTCCACCAATGTGGTACAGTGCTCGGGAAGGTCACTGTACCACGTGGTGAACAGACAGGGAAACAACAAAAAAAGGGTAAATAATTGAATTTATTTTAAACAGAAAATGCTTACCATAAACCAAAGGGGAAACAGAGCAAAAACCCACACAGCACACAGCGGTCAGTCTTGAAAATTTTAGAAGGCAACAAATAAGGCCCAATGCTGAGCACCTGGGCTAAATTAAAATGGGCTCCCCTGCCTGGGTGTAATGATGGTGCCGTCCAGTAGAGGGCGGCACCCCAACTCCCTTACTGGTACCACAATATATACAGTATATAAACAGTCAGGTCCATAAATATTTGGACATTGACAAAGTTATTATTTTAGCTGTCTACCACAGTATATTGGAGTTGAAATTAAATAATGAATATGAGCTCAAGGTGCAGACTTTGAGCTTTATTTTGAGGGTGAACGGTGTCATAATTACAGCACTTTTTATACATAGTCCCCCACATTTTAGGGGACCAAAAGTAATTGGACAAATGAACATAAAATGAACTTAAATAAAGTCTTCATATTATAGAGCTCAAGGAGAGAGGATGCATTTTCTTTGCTGCTCCTGCTTTGCTTTACTTTCTTTCCATCTGCTTACAGCTGATTCATTTTATTGTTTTACTTATTTTATATCTTTTAAATTTATATCTTTTAAATATTGTATTTATTTTTTTATTTTCTGTTTACTTCTTACTTTTATCTTTTTTTTAAAAAACAACAAAAAAAACAACACACAAACGGGCAAAATGAAGCACTGCAAAGATTGCGACAGGCATCTCCAGAGGATTACTGTTCTTGAGACAAAGATTAGAATGCAAGAAGGTGGATCTGTAAATGAATTTCCTTCATGGCTAAGCTAACAGCTAGGCTAATGACATGCAAAACAGTGGGTACCAACACAGGGTTGCTTCCACTACCAAATGCTAACGTTACGCAACTATCGGCTAGCGCAAAAAGGAGTAACAAAGAGACGCATGGCTGATTTCGGCCTGTATTAAATGGAATGTGAAGTTTATTGACAACTTGGACCATTTCTGGAAGCAACACCACCTTTTTAGGAAAAACGGATCTCAGCTGAACAGAGCTGGTGAAAAAATTTGTTCTTGAACATTGGCCGTGCCCTTAAAGCAGACACAACAACCCAGAACACAGTGTCCTCGATAGCTCACCCGGTGCTATCTAATGCACCTCTCTCTGGTATCAAAACAAACACAACAGCCCAGAACACTGTGTCTCTGATAAACACAGACCATGGAATCCGCTGCACCCACCACAGACCGAAAAAGCAAGCTTGAGACACCCACACCAACTGCATTTGAGAAAACACAGACCAAGGCAAATCCCGCTGACCCAAAAGTCGTTTAATTAAGTGGTTCTTAATTAACAATTTTATTACTTCTCACCAACTTTATTTTATGTTTTTAAATGAGACATGGTTAGATAAACATGCAGATGCACAAATTATCATTGAAACAGCACCTCCCAACTTCAGTTTTATGGATGTTAGTAGAGCTGAGGAGAGGGGGTGGAGTAGCTGCCTTATTCAAGAATGTATTTCAATGGAAGCAAATATCATATGGTCATTTCTCATCTTTTGAATATCTTGCTGCCATATTGAAAGGATCTCCCCAAATTTTATTGTTAACATTATATAGGCCACCTAAATATTGTGTAATTTTTTTTGATGACATTGCCAAACTGCTATCCATCATTTCCACAGAATTTGATTGTCTTATAATTGCAGGTGATTTTAATATTCATATGGATAATTCCAACGATAGCACCACTAAAGAACTCTCTACCCTACTGAATACTTTTGAACTGTCTCAACATGTGAATGAGCCAACTCATAATCGTGGCCATACTTTAGATTTAGTTATTTCAAAGGGTTTGAATATTTCAAATGTCACTGTAACTGATGTTGCTTTATCCTGTTAAAAAATGGTTTATCAATGAAAATACTACTGAATTGTTTATGGAGGCCTTTGCTCTTACTCTAACCCCCACTTCAACTGCTGTAAATGATCTACTGGATCATTTTAATTCAAAAACTGGTAAGATTATTGATTCTATTGCACCTGTTAGGACTAAATTAATTTCTGGTAAGCAAAAAGCTCCTTGGAGAAATGCTATGTCGGTAAAAGCCATGAAAAGTGAGTGCCAAAAGGCAGAGCGCAGATGGCGAAAATCAAACCTTTAAATTCACTATGACATATATAAAGAGACACTTCATTTCTACAATTTAGAAATAAGAAATGCCAGAAAATCATTCTTCTCTGAAATCATTAACAACAACGTCAACAACAACGCATACATCCTATTTGCTACTGTCAATAGGCTGACAAACCCACCAGCTCCAATACCTCCCAAGCTCCTTTTCGTTAATAAATGCAATGAATTTGCAACCTTTTTTAACGATAAAATTCAAGGCATTAGACAAGCCATTAACTCTTCCATCTCAAACAATTACATAGTGCTGCCTCCTCACCCAAATAGAGATATCATGATAAACATGACTCAGTTTGAGATCATTGATTGTAAAACTCTTGAGGAAACTGTATTAAATCTTAAACCTTCTTCCTGTTGCCTTGATATTCTACCCACAAACCTTTTTAAAAATGTTTTTAACTGCCTGGCGATTGAACTACTTCAAATAGTTAATAACTCCCTCCAATCGGGCATCTTCCCTGAGGCTTTGAAAACCACGGTAATTAAGCCTCTATTAAAAAAGAGCAGCCTAGATATGTCTGTTTTAAATAATTACAGACCTATATCTAACTTACCTTTTATAGGCAAAGTTATTGAAAAAGTTATTCATCGGCAACTTAGTAACTTTTTAATTTCTAATGGCTACCTTGACAAATTTCAATCCGGATTTCACCCCATCACAGTACCGAGACTACCCTTATCAAGGTCCTTAATGACATTCGTTTAAATACCGACTCAGTCTTAGTAAAATCTCAGTCTTAGTGTTATTAGATCTTAGCGCTGCATTTGACACTGTAGATCATAAAATTCTGCACAGACTAGAAAATTGGGTTGGACTTTCAGGTACCGCCCTAAATTGGTTTAAGACCTATCTAGCGGACAGAAAGTATTTTGTCTCCATTGGCAATTTTACTTCTGAGCGGATTACAATGACTTGTGGTGTTCCCCAAGGATCAATCCTTGGGCCTCTATTATTCAATCTGTACATGCTCCCACTACAACAAATCTTCCAAAAAAATAATATCGCTTACCACAGCTACGCAGACGACACCCAAATTTACATAGCTCTCTCACCAAATGATTATGGTCGAATTGACTCGCTCTGTCAAGGCATTGAACATATTAACATCTGGATGCGTCAAAATGTTCTGCAGTTAAACAAGAATACAACTGAGATCATTGTTTTCGGAACGCACTATAAAAGACTGAGAGTCTGTGCTCACCTTGATTCCCTGTCCCTTCAGACTAAAACCCAGGTTAGAAATCTTGGTGTAATCTTGGACTCAGAATATCAATTCAATAACAAAATCAGCTTACTATCACCTAAAAAACATAGCAAGAATCAGGGACTTTATGCCTAAACAGGACCTAGAAAAGCTTATTCATGCTTTTATCTCCAGCAAATTGGATTATTGTAATGGCTTATTTACAGGCCTATCAAAAAAAGTGATTCGCCAACTGCAACTTATTCAAAATGCTGCTGCTAGAGTGTTAACAAAAACAAGAAAATTTGATCATATCACGCCAATTCCTAGGTCTTTGCACTGGCTCCCAATCAAGCAGAGAATTAACTTCAAAGCATTGCTGCTTGTGTACAAGTCACTAAATGGGCTAGGGCCTTCATATTTCTCTGATCTGCTTTTGCCATACGAACCCCCCAGAGGTCATCTGGTGCTGGCTTATTAACCATTCCAAGAGTTAAAACAAAACATGGAGAGGCAGGTTTCTGTTACTATGCTACTCACAGCTGGAACAAACTCCCAGAATAAATGCTCAAACTCTAACCACTTTTAAAACTAAGCTAAAAACATTCATATTCTGCACCGCATATACTTAAAGATATACTGTTATCTGATGTTCAGTTGTTGCTTGTTGTCTGTTGAGCACTTGAAAAGTCCTCTACAAAGCGGGGCAAAAGACCTCTATATGGGTGGCAGGAAGTTCTTTTGGCGTAGCCAAGGCGAAGTCCTCTATTCAGGAGAGGCAAAAGTCCTGCAGCGGTAGCTGGCAGGCAAAAAAGAGGCTAAAAAGCTAAAGAGCACATAGTATGCTTGTCTCATATTTTTATTGTATGTACTGTGCACAGCAGATAGCAGGTAGCAAGCTGATTGTTGTTGGAGTGTTTGTTGAGGTATTTGTCTTGTTGGCCCAACCAGTAGTTTTGCAGCTTCTTATTAAGATTGTTTTTAACTGTTTTAACTTTTTATTAACATTGTTTCTAAACTGTTTTTAACTTAAAGGGATAGTTCGGAATTTTGGACATAATGTAGTTGATTGATGGAAACCATTTTCAGCTAATTCCATGCTGTCCCTTCTTTTGGACATACACACGTTGCTAATGCTAACACAACTCTATGGCACTTAAACACTCCACAGTGCACCCAAAGCAAATAAAATACGACGACAGTCTATCTGGGTTATTTTGAGTGTTTATACCATCATTTTTGAAGTCAAACCATCATTGAATCCTTTACTTTGTGCTGACCTAAAATTCTCTGTGGAAGTACGGCGGCGGAGCGAACGTGGCCATTGCAACTTGTTACTCTTCTTTGTTGTTGTAGTCGACCAGTGCCGGCACTACATTCGTAGGTAACGTAAAGTATCGCTCCCTCGATAGACTGTTGTCGTATTTGATTTGCTTTGGGTGCACTGTGGAGTGTTTAAGTGCGTTTGGTAGTGGATACTACCGGTTGCCATAGAGTTGCGCTAGCATTAGCAACGTGTGTATGTCCAAAAGAAGGGACAGCATGGAATTAGCTGAAAATGGTTTCCATTAATCAACTACATCATGGGTAAGTCGTAATTGAGACATTATGTCCAAAATTCCGAACTATCCCTTTAAGATTGTTTTCAATTCTAATTTACTTTTTATATAATGTCTTTCTATGTCTTATGTAAAGCACTTTCAGTTGCCTTGTGTATGAAAATGTGCTATACAAATAAACTTGACTTGACTTGACTTAATATTTGGTGGCATATCATTTGCATGCCATGACTTACTGATGTCTGTGATCCAAAAACATCAAAAGACTCTTGATATCTTATTTTCTGGTACTCATACAAGCGATACTATAACTTCTCTGCATTTGAATGGATCTCTATGGGAATTCAGGGTCTGAGGTATCAAACCATCATTCTTCTGCCACATATGCAGTAGATATGGATGGATCACTTTAAGGGTTGTTTCTCCTGACTCATTTTCCTATTGAACCCTATGGAAAAATAAGTCAGTGATCCATCCATATCTACTGCATATCTGGCAGCAGAGTGATGGTTTGAGGCTCGTTTGATACCGCAGACCCTTGATGACTTAGTCATTTAGCCAACCATGGGTTCCATACTATTCCCATGTAATTTACATCTTAATCTAGTCCCACCCCCCAATTCCCATAGAGATCCATTCAAATGCAGAGAGGTTATATTATCGCTTGTAAGAGTACCTGAAAATAAGATATCAAGAGTCTTTTGATATCCTTTTATACCCAGTCATGATAGCATCACCTGTTTACCTGCGTGATGTTCCAAACAGGTGTTTTTTGAACTTCCCAGTCTTTTTAGCCCCTGTCCCAACTTTTTTGGAACGTGTTGCAGGCATCAAATTCTGAATTAGCGTATATTTACAAAAATCAATAAAGTTGATTAGGTAAAACATTAAATATATTTTATTTGTACTGTTTTCAATTAAATATATGTAAAAGAGAATTTAGAAATCACTGCTTTTATGTGCATTTTACATACTGTCCTAACTTTTTTGGAATTGGGGTTTGTAAATACAGTGGTGCTCGAAAGTATTCATACCCCTTCACTTTTTGCACACTTTACTGTGTTGTAGATTTCATTTTAAATGGATAAAATTGCCCATAAATTTTTGCAAATTTATTAAAAATCAAAAACTGAAATCTCTCATTTACATACGTATTCATACCCTTTGCTTTAACGTATTTTTAAAGTATCATATTTCATATTTGGTTGCATATCCTTTGCATGCTGTTACTTCCTGAAGTCTGTGACCCATCAACATCAAAAGACTCTCGATATCTTATTTTCAGGTACTGTTACAAGCGATACTATAACCTCTCTGTATTTGAATTGATCTCTATGGGAATTGGGGGGTGAGACTTATATACCTCAATGAATTTAAACCCCATTTATACCCCAGTGAAACAGGAAGTCATGGATTACTGCTTGAAAGTTCCTAAACAACTTTCTGATCAACTTTAAAAAGTAAAATATAAATGCGTCAGTTTTGTTCATAAGAATTTCTAGGGGTGGCAATAATTGTGGCACACGTGGTTTTGTTAAAAATTACTTCAATTAAAGGTTGGATTTTTCCAAAAGGTGAATTTTTGATGACCCTTTTTACTCATCTTTACCTGGGGTGCCAATATATATATATATATATATATATATATATATATATATATATATATATATATATATATATATATTTTTTTTTTTAAATGTATTTATTTATTTATTTATTTTTTAAACAGTATTGTATACCTGTAGACCTGACGTGACAATATTAATGGATTTTATTGAATATTCTATATAATGGATGGATTTTATTGAATATTTTATTGGGTATTAAGAGAAGTAATCCTCAGCAGGATGCACATGGCCAGGAATTGATTGTAGATGCCTTTTAGGAAATGGGAAAGGGAGAAAAAAGAAAGAAGGATTTGGATTAAGTCATTCCAGTTTTAAGAAATATCTGCTCTCTCAGTGTGTTCTACCTCATCATTCAGTACTGCTCTCTCAGTGTGTTCTACCTCAACATTCAGTACTGCTCTATCAGTGTGTTCTACCTCATCATTCAGTACTGCTCTATTAGTGTGTTCTACCTCATCATTCAGTACTGCTCTATCAGTGTGTTCTACCTCATCATTCAGTACTGCTCTATCAGTGTGTTCTATCTCATCATTCAATACTGCTCTCTCAGTGTGTTCTACCTCAACATTCAGTACTGCTCTATCAGTGTGTTCTACCTCATCATTCAGTACTGCTCTATCAGTGTGTTCTACCTCATCATTCAGTACTGCTCTATCAGTGTGTTCTATCTCATCATTCAATACTGCTCTATCAGTGTGTTCTACCTCATCATTCAGTACTGCTCTATCAGTGTGTTCTACCTCATCATTCAGTACTGCTCTATCAGTGTGTTCTATCTCATCATTCAATACTGCTCTATCAGTGTGTTCTACCTCATCATTCAGTACTGCTCTATCAGTGTGTTCTACCTCATCATTCAGTACTGCTCTATCAGTGTGTTCTACCTCATCATTCAGTACTGCTCTATCAGTGTGTTCTACCTCCACATTCAGTACTGCACTATCAGTGTGTTCTACCTCATCATTCAGTACTGCTCTATCAGTGTGTTCTACCTCATCATTCAGTACTGCTCTATCAGTGTGTTCTACCTCCACATTCAGTACTGCACTATCAGTGTGTTCTACCTCATCATTCAGTACTGCTCTATCAGTGTGTTCTATTTCATCATTCAGTACTGCTCTATCAGTGTGTTCTATTTCATCATTCAGTACTGCTCTATCAGTATGTTCTACCTCATCATTCAGTACTGCTCTGTCAGTGTGTTCTACCTCATCATTCAGTACTGCTCTATCAATGTGTTCTATCTCATCATTCAGTACTGCTCTATCAGTGTGTTCTACCTCATCATTCAGTACTGCTCTATCAATGTGTTCTATCTCATCATTCAGTACTACTCTGGCAATGTATGTCTCCTCATCATTCAATACTTCTATGGCAGCAGTTTCTCCCTCATCATTGATCTCACACCTCAAACTTCAAATGAATATCAGTTTAAATCAAAGGCCAACCATTTAGTGCAAAGAAATTTTAGTTTTAGTTTTTTCTATTTAATCCGAAATATAACGGCTTACTTAGCATTTAATGTAGCATCCTCTGAGAGCACAAATGCAATATCACTCGTGGTCCTTAGGCTTAGACAGGCCTACAAAGGCCTTTAAAAGGGCCAACAATCTTAAAGACAAGTTAATAAATTATCTTTGCATCCTCATCTCCCTGATGATAACTATTAAGTGCAAGCTTTGTGTATATTGAGGTAAGGCAATCACTCCTGCCTCCCTCTCCTAAGTTTACATATTTCCTCATGTTCCCATCCCACAGGCTCAATGTTTTAATGAAGGAATAGATGTACAAACTCATTCATGTTGATTCAATAAACATGATCTTCTCTTCTTGCATATGCTACAGAATAATCACCACCACAAACGTGTACAATGACTTTCTACTGTTGACTCTATTTTATCAACAATGTATTTATGGTTAAAGCATGGGCAATACTAATTATCACTTATCTGCCTGAAATTTTAATAAGATGTCAATTCTGTTAAAAGTTCAAGGTATTGTCTTGCAAAAAATTAATTATGTTGAATTTTACTTAAAAAAGTAGTGCACTCTTTTAAGTATATTGTACATATTATTTTTCAGTAAACTTTACTTAAAAATCCCTTGCTGGCAATGCTCAAATTTCTGAGTTTCACTGAACTGTCTTTACTTAAAAAATTTGGTTACATCAACTTAATTTAAATTTTTTAAGTAAAGACAGTTCAGTGAAACTCGTAAATTTCAGCATTGCCAGCAAGGGATTTTAAGTAAAGTTTACTGAAAAATAATATGTACAATATACTTAAAAGAGGGTATGCAAAAATGATGCACTACTTTTTTAAGTAATTTCAACATTGTCATGGTTTCTAGCAGCCTCTGCTGTTTTTGCATTCGGTTTTCTTGTTGGCATCATCAGGACGCTCTATTGGATTTTTTCCGCCTCCGTTCCAGTATTCGTATCTTGCCTGACAATTATTCCCTACACCTGTTTTGCATTTCCTGTCGGCTATAAATACCACAGGACCTCCGCATTTCCGCACTTCAATATTGTCTTTGCTATGTTGACAACGAAGTCGGTAAGGTATAGGATTCAGTCGCTGCATTTCTGGTTCGTACAAATGGGAAACGCAGCAAGTCCGGTTTAGAGTTAGGAGAAAGATTTATTTTAGTCTTTTTCTTTCCTTTCTCTCTTTATCCTTTATACTCCTCTACCAGTTACCTTTTTGTTCAGCTCGTTCTCACCTAGAGTTGTAGGTAACAGGTTCTAGTTTCATTTTCATTCTCTCGCCCGTTTATACAGGGTGTTTCTTTTGTTTTCCTCTGACCTCCTGTTATTGCACCTCATTTGAAAGCGTGAGGTTCTTTTGTTATTTATTCTCGCTGTTTATCGAGATACGCCTCCGTTTTTGAGGTTGCTTTGTTTTGCCTTGTGCTAGGGAAGTTTTGCTCCTGATCCTGTGTTATCTTCGTCCTGGTGCTGGTTCCGCTTTTGTGGCGTATCTTTCTAGATCATTATCGGTTCTCCGAACCTTACACTCCCCACTACAAACTACAAATTTTTTTTTCAGTGTGGTTTATGTTGATAGAGGTAGAGAATACTTCAAATTTATTCATTTTAACCAATGCCCTACTCTGTAATATGTACGTGGAAGAGACTGTCACTGACAAAAGCATGTTTCTGGGTGGATGTATCTGAGGTTGGCTAGCATAGTTGGCTAAACTTTCTATCTCAGCATTACATACAGTCAAGCCGGAAAGTCTGCACACTCCTTTCACCTTCTCAACGTTTTATTACGTTACAGACATATTCTACAATAGATTGAGTTCATTTTTTGTCTCAAAATTATACACAAAATATCCCCATAATGACAAAGTGAAAACATTTGTGCTAATTTATTAAAAATCAAAATGTAAAATATCATATGTACACAAGTGTGCACACCCTTTGATATGACACCCAAAAGTGAGCTGAGGTGCATTTTGTTTCCACTGATACTGCTTGAGATGTTTCTACAACTTAATTGGAGTCCACCTGTGATAAATTTAATTGATTGGACATGATTTGGGATTGCCAACACCTGCCTATATAAGGTCCCACAGTTGACAGTGCATGTCAGAGCAAACTCCAAGTCATGGGGTCAAAGGAATTATCTGCAGGAACCTAGTCCTGATAGAGGGAAAGATGAATGCAGCTAAGTACACCGAGATCCTTGAAGAAAACCTGCTCCAGAGCGCTCTGGACCTCAGACTGGGGCGAAGGTTTACCTTCCAACATGACAACGACCCGAAGCACACAGCCAAGAGAACAAAGGAGTGGCTTCGGATAAAGTCTGTGCATGTCCTTGAGTGGCCCAGCCAGAGCCCAGACCTGAATCCAATTGAACATCTGTGGAAAGAGCTGAAAATGGCTGTGTATCGACGCTCCCCATCCATATGCAAGGATATGCCAAGAGGAATGGGCAAAAATGTCCAGAAACAAGTGTGCCAAGCTCGTAGCTTCTTTCCCAAGACGCCTTGAAGCTGTAATCGCTGCCAAAGGTGCAGCAACCAAGTATTAGGCTAAGGGTGTGTACAGATATGTAACCCCTAAATAACCTATTTTTGTCAGTAAAATAAAATTGCATATTTTCTAAAAACCTGTTTTCACTTCGTCATTATTGGCTATTGTGTGTAGATGTTTGAGGCAAAAAATGAACTCAATCTATTGTAGTATAAGTCTGTAACGTAATAAAATGTGGAGAAGGTGAAAGGAGTGTGCAGACTTTCCGGCTTGACTGTATATACATTTTAACTGTAATTTTGGGATTGGAAATATTATAGTTATGTCTCTTTGCCTACCAATTTCATTGATGACCCCGAATATTATTTTAAATAAACTTTCATTACTTAGATTTATTATTATTAGTATAATAATAATACATTATTATTATTAGTTGATTAACCATGTGGAATCACGACTTAAAGCAGTATAAGTCTGTAACGTAATAAAACGTGGAGAAGGTGAAAGGAGTGTGCAGACTTTCCGGCTTGACTGTATATACATTTTAACTGTAATTTTGGGATTGGGAATATTATAGTTATGTCTCTTTGCCTACCAATTTCATTGATGACCCCAAATATTATTTTAAATAAACTTTCATTACTTAGATTTATTATTATTAGTATAATAATAATACATTATTATTATTAGTTGATTAACCATGTGGAATCACGACTTAAAACAGTTCATGGGCGGTATACCTGTACCTACAAGTTGTGTGCGCGAAATTGTGAAGCAATGACAATTCTAAACTTGTATCTTATTTGTATAACGAGGCTTAAGAAACTCTATGCTTTTTATGTTTTCATGCTTCGCATAATTGTACTCTACATAACATGCTCGTTATCATTATAAGAATAGTCTGTTTATAAAAATTGGGTTATGTCGAGCACAGAAAGTCTGTAGCTATTAATTTGCATCTACCTTGACAACGTAGCCTATAAATAGAAAATTCCATGAAGTGCCAATCCTGTTGTCTGAGCTGCGCTGTAAATGGGCGAACTAAGATCAGGGAGGAGCAATAAAATGTCAATTTCGAAACGAGCAGACAATGCGGAGTCTTCGAGCTTTCTGGCACTTCACTAAGCCACCACTGCCAAAGGACAGATCCAGTAGGCTACTTGCAGCTGTTAAAATGTAAGTACTCGCGTTCTAGACGATGTTTTAGCCATGAAAATTAATAGCAAAGTTTGTCTAACATTTTTAATTAGTTAAACAGCGCGATACATTAATTGCGCATATAAGTGCGTAAAATAGACAAGCTATTTTAATTAATTTTGAGGTTCCGCATAAATATAGAAACGCACTATTTATTGTACAGTAGATACTTATCTGTCATTCGTATTCTGAAAGTGACACCCAACATTCCAATTCTTTTAAAACTTAATCTTAATTTAATCTTTTCTTAATTCGTTTTTTTTTTTTTAGCTCATTGGTGTGCTTAAAATTTAGATGGAACTGTATGCTAGTTCTCGTTCTCGCTGGTTCTGTATATGTATAGCCTATACATACAGTACTGCAAAAATAATGAAATGAATAGTTTCTAAATATGAAACAATTTACTATAAAGGGCAGTAAACAGTAAAAAACGAAATAAAATCAATATGGTGTGATCACCCTTTGCCTTTAAAACTGCATAAATTCTCTTAGGTACACTGTCGTGCAGTTTTATAAGAAAGTCAGCTGGTAGGTTGTTCCAAGCATCTTGGAGAACTTGCCACAGTTCTTCTGCAGACTTTGGCTCTCTTGCTCGCTTCTGTCTCTACAGGTAATCCTAGACAGCCTGGATGATGTTGAGATCAGGGCTCAATGGAGGCCATACCACCTGTTGTAGACATACAAATCATTTTCTGTAACATTTAATTTGTTATTAATGTTTGGAAATCTAAAATTTGCTCTTATCTACTGACACACTAATGCACAAAACAAAAAATAACCATCTAAATAAAAAATATATAACAAATCTAGGGTGCCTAAGACTTATGAATCGGTATATTGTGGGTCCTTGGCGTGTGTAAAACGGTCAGCCTTGCACCTACTCAAAGGAAACGATATGGGCTGATTGTCTAAGTTCCTTTGTTGTGGAAAGGACCTGGATAATTGATGTTTACTCTATGTACTGTTTCAAAAGGGACAATGCCTTCACAATGAATGTGAAGGTTTGTGATTTCACTTATTTTCGATTGTGATTTGCGATTCCAAATTTGTCTGTAACATTTAATTTGTTGGAAAATTAATGTTTGGAAATCTAAAATTTGCTCTTATCTACTGACACACTAATGCACAAAACAAAAAATAACCATCTAAATAAAAAATATATAACAAATCTAGGGTGCCTAAGACTTATGAATCGGTATATTGTGGGTCCTTGGCGTGTGTAAAACGGTTAGCCTTGCACCTACTCAAAGGAAACGATATGGGCTGATTGTCTAAGTTAGTCTATGCTTATGTGTTTATTTATAGTTTATTGATTTAGAGCACATTAATGTCCCCAACAGCTCATTGCTTTTAAAAATAATGTAATATTGGGATAAGAGCAGCCTGTTGTACACATGCAAGATTATTACTTTATTTACTCCAGCTACTGTGCCAATAAAGACGTCTTATAACTGCATGTAAAATAAGAACTAGGTTTTATATTATTTATAATAAACAGTAGGATAACATTTGAATTACATATATTGTATATTTATTTGAGAAACTGGGCCAATGTTAGTATTGATTATCGGAGAAGCAAGTTAAAAATATAAATTTTTGTTCAACTGCATGTCACTTTTTTTATTGGCTATTCATTTCCCATGTAATTTTGACCAAGTGAAACCAAGATTTTAGTTTTGATTTTTTACAGGATGACAGCCAGAGACAGGTGGAGGATGTATAAGAGAGTGGGTATGATGTTTCTCCTGGCTGTGGTGACTCTGACTGTGGTCCAGAGGGGCAATATCAACACAGGTGTGCAGTTTCAGGTGGAAAGGGAAGTACAGAAGGAGTCCACCATCTCCAAAAGAGCACTCCTGAAGAAGGACCCCTTCCTGGACAGTGGAAATTTCTGGAACACAAGTGCAGAGACCACCACAGAGAAGCAGGGAGTTACAAAGGACAGATCACCCAGGACCTGGGATGTCACCTCCATTAACTGCACTGCCAACCCTAACTTCACCAGCATGGGGTGGTTTGCTAGTCTGGAGCCCAATTTTAAGCAGTTCCTTCTCTATAGGCACTGTCGGTATTTCCCCATGATTATCAACCACCCAGAGAAGTGCAGCGGGGAGACTTATCTGCTTATAGTCATCAAGTCCATCATAACCCAGCACGACCGCAGGGATACAATCCGAAAGACCTGGGGGAGGGAGCAGGAGGTAGATGGAAAGAGGGTTAAGACCCTGTTCCTCCTGGGAAAGTCATCAAATGAGCAGGAGAAAGCCCATCACCAGAAACTCCTGGAGTATGAGGACTACATTTATGGGGACATCCTGCAGTGGGACTTCATGGACAGCTTCTTTAACCTCACCCTCAAGGAGACCCACTTCCTCAAGTGGTTCGCCACGTACTGCGGTGGGGTGCGCTACATCTTCAAGGGGGATGACGACGTGTTTGTTAGCATCCAGAACATCTTTGAATACCTGGGGGAAACTTATGCTACGAACCTGCTTGTGGGAGATGTTATTTTCAAAGCCAAGCCCATCCGAAAGAAGGAGAACAAGTACTATGTCCCTCAGGCTTTGTACAATAAAACGCACTACCCACCATACGCGGGGGGCGGTGGGTTCCTAATGGATGGCCCCTTGGCCAGGAAACTCTACAGAGCCTCTGAAACCTTGGACTTGTATCCCATCGACGATGTCTTCCTTGGCATGTGTCTGGATGTGCTCCAGGTCTCCCCTATCAAGCACAATGCCTTCAAGACATTTGGGCTGGTGAAGAGCAAGAGTAGCAGGCTGAACAGAGAGCCGTGTTTCTTCAAGAGCATGATTGTGGTGCACAAGCTTCTCCCTCCAGATCTCCTCCACATGTGGAGGCTAGTCAACAGTGACCTCAACTGCTCACAGAAGGCAACACTGAGCCAGGCAGCTCATGCACAGCTTATGTGAACTACACTGTGCAAGGTTATAAAAGGGAAAGCTGTCATTTTAAGCCAGCTCAAATACAAGTATTCCTTTGTTGTGGAAAGGACCTGGATAATTGATAAGTTTACTCTATGTACTGTTTCAAAAGGGACAATGCCTTCACAATGAATGTGAAGGTTTGTGATTTAACTTATTTTCTATTGTGATTTGCGATTCCAAATTTGTGTGCCAAGTCGATATCACTGAGCTTTGCATTCCTGTCTTGATGATTGTGGTAAGTCAGTAAAGTTAATCTTACTGGGAGAGGGTTGGTGGTAACACAAAATGCTGCCCAGAGAAGAAATTGCAGCTTTGTGTGTACTTGGTTTTATTGGGTCATGAAGGTACACTATATACATTTACAGCAAATACTCAATAGAACTGAATAGTGAACTAAACAATGTACCACAATGATTAGTTTCTAGCTACCTCAGTTTGTCAGAGGGTCAATTATTTTTCTTGTGTGTGTATGTGTTTGAATGTGTGTGCATGTGTGCTGTACCTATTATGTATGTTTAGGATCAAGAAACTAAACACATTAGCCACAGTGTAATAAAAAAATCCAGATATTCAGTAACCCTGTAGAAAACTTGGAACTTAAGTAAAGGGCTCAGAATTAAATGATCTCTAAGGTTTGTAGAAAATCATACAGTCAAAATAGTATTACACACCATTTAAATATGGATACATTTATTTTGGAATTGTATAAAAATGTGCTGATATAGTAATTATTAATTGCACAAGGGAGATGATTTAGACCTAATATTAATTTATGTTACTGTGAATGTAGGATAAATGTACTGCTGGTACATGCACAGGTTTCTTGGCTTTTGCCAAAAAAGCGTGGTTTTTATTTACGTTGAATAAAGATGTTAAAACTAATCAAAAGAGGTGATGGATTATACATGGATGTAAATAATTGCAAATTATGGGGTAATACAATATTTGTGTAAATAAATTTAATTCATCTGTGTTTGTTATGCCTGCTGCTGTTTGTTTTTGCATTAAATTTCAATATTCAGGTTAATTATATTGAATTATGTTGGGTTTTTTGTAAATTTCATACCTGGAAATAATTTACAGTACTTGCCATTCTTTGTACTTCTTAAAGAGCTTTTAATCTTCCTCTTAGTGTGATGTACAAAACAGAAACACTCTAAATGTGGTCTAAATTATTATACATCAATACAATTTGGGGGGGGGGGCGGGAGGCTTCACTCTGTCACATCACCACTGGGTAAATCGATGCCACTGCATTCCCCAAAGGTGGGGTCCGTGCCAAACAAACCTGTTGCTTGGAACCATGCCTGTTACGCTTATTCAGTAAAGTAACTTATTTATAACTTATACTTTTGGTAAACTGTGGTTTGGCTCATTGGCATTGGACTTTTTATTTTTCTTTCCATTTTGATTGGTCTACTCATACATATTTCGATTTCTGCTGAGTTTAACTGTACTGTAAGTCACAGTTAATTTATTTGGTAAAAATACTGACCATTTCTCATGGGAATTTTATTCTTACACTACTCACAAAAAGTTAGGGATATTCGGCTTTCGGGTGAAATTTCAGGATGAACCTAAAATGCACTATAACCTTTACAGGTGAAATTAATTTGACCTTCTCTAAACTTTTGAATGCGCATGTCCAACTATTCAATGTTTCAGTACTTTTTGCACAACTTGCTGTTCTCTAACAAGGAGCTGAACGGCAAAATTCACAACAGGTGTTTGATCCATGAATCGACCAATAAATTTCCTGGTTCAATTAGAATTGGTATTTAAACAGTCCTCTTCATCATGCTGTTCACATTTTGACATCATGAGACCAAGACGACACCTAACAATTGATCAACAGTACCTCGCCATTGCGAGGCTTCAAACAGGATGTTCTCAGAGGGAAGTGGCCACTGAGCTTAGAGTGTCACAGAGTGTCATCAGCAGGTTGCAACAGAGATACAGAGAGACTGGAAGAGTCACAGAAAGGCATAGAAGTGGACGTCCTTTGGCCACATCCCACACTGATGACCGCTTCATTGTGAACAGTGCCCTGCGGAACCGGATGATGAATGCCACTCAACTCCAGGCACATTTAAGGGAGGTGAGAGGCACCCAAGTGTCACGTCAGACCATTCGAAACCGTTTACATCAGCGTGGTCTGCGTGCTAGACGACCTGCAAGGGTACCTGACCACACCACCAGGCACAGGCGTCATCGTCTTGCATGGGCCAGGGAGCATTTACGCTGGACGAGGGACCAGTGGGCCTCAGTGCTGTTCTCTGATGAAAGTCGATTCACGTTGAGCAGAAATGATGGCCGCCAACGATGTTGGAGACGTCAAGGAGAGCGCTATGCATCAGCCACTGTTGTCACCAGACGACCCTTTGGTGGTGGCGGTGTTACAGTGTGGGCAGGTGTGTCTAGTCAATACAGAACTGCCCTACACTTTGTGAATGGTACAGTGACAAGCCCATACTACCTGAATAACATCATTAATCCAGTCATTGTGCCCCTGCATGAACAACACAGGCCTAATTTCATCTTCATGGACGACAATGCTCCAGCTCATCGAGGTCGCATCATTAGGGAAAGGCTGCTGGAGACTGGGGTACCTCAAATGGAGTGGCCTGCACTTTCTCCAGACCTGAATCCCATAGAAAACCTATGGGATCAGCTGACTCACCGTGTAGAGGCTCGTAACTCTGTACCCCAGAACCTCAATGACCTGAGGGCCGCCCTTCAAGAAGAGTGGGATGCCATGCCTCAGCAGACAATAAGTCGACTTGTGAACAGCATGAGACGTCGTTGTCAAGCTGTAATTGATGCTCAAGGGCACATGACAAGTTATTGAGACATTGACATTTTTGTTGTGGTATACCCACCACTGTTGTTGGCTTTTGTTTCAATAAATTGTTTTGAGATGAGGAAATCACCATTGCATGCTTCTACTTAAATGCCCTACTTTCATGATACGTATAATATCACTGTAGCGTGAACTTACATTTTCCATAAATTTCACCCGAAAGCCAAATATCCCTAACTTTTTGTGAGTAGTGTATTGTAATACATTGCAAACGCAGATCGAAAGATTTAACCAATCATGGAATGATGAGTCAAGCTCATCACCCAGTTTCCCTTACTGTAACCTATCACACTTGTTATCATCAGTCTTTCTCCGTTCTCTCACAGAATGGAACAGAGCGTTCTTTAGTCATCTGTCCATATTCTAACTTTATCATTCTGGATCTTTAAGACATCCTTTACATAGGAGTTCCCTGAGGGTCTCATTGCCTGCCCTTAAAAAGCCTTCCTCCTGGATTCCATTACCACCATGAACACACAGTACTGTCCTCAAGGGAATTCCACTCTATCGAGCAAGGTCACTCTACCTCCTGTATCTTGTTCCTATTTCATTTTCTGCAAACCCTCCGACCCCAGGATGAACATTAACCACATTTTTCTATTTTTTATTAGAAATAATTTGGTTTCCACAATGATGTTTATGTTTTGCTTTTTCTGACTGGTAAGAGCATAAGAGCACCTTTGGCTGTTACATCATTCACCAAAACAGTCTTTTCAGCCATGCCAACTCTGCAAGAAGTACATTGCCGCCTATGCTATATAGATATAGCAACTCATCATTCAGTTCACAAACACACACACACATACTCGTCATTGGAAAGTTTGGCTCTTATTGTTGTCATGTCATTTCTCATATAAAGACCAATTTCCTACTGGGATATATCTCATCCTGTATGTTTTATTGTGCACAATGCAAGTTCAGACTAAAAAGTACAGCAAGAGAACAAATCACATTGCTAAATGTCCTCAGTTGCATTGTGTGACATACTCATTTTGCACTGCTTTAATACTGTATAATGCAAATGTATTAACCAAACACGGCAGTTGGGGGATACAAATAAGTTCAAGGTATGCAAATTTGCATGTTTATTGTGTTTATTTGCACTGCATTTCCTTGTGTCTGATACCATAATTACTTTCTCATATATTTATATTTTACTTCATATTACTACATATCACTTTGTGTATAAAAAATGCATTCTGCTGCAATAACTGTGAAGGAAGGCAGACTTGCACATTCTTTGTGTCATTCTAATTCTCATGTCAAATAAGATGGAAGATTGTCCTCTTTGGAACATTGCATCATTTAAGTTATTTTCTAGTGGCTGTTAGTAGACCCTGACTTCTCAAGAAGGACAACATTGAAAAGGAAACAGAAGGAAGCTTAAACAGTGTTAGGCTGAAGTATGTGTTCAGCAAGCATGGTACACTGAATTTCACCAAGAATTTCAGCAAGCTGGCCACAAACTCACAAGGCCAATCAAACAAGCTAAAGCCATGTACCACAGACAAGTGTGTCACAGCTGAAAGGATGGCTGGGGGAGGCACAGTCAGTGCATATTATATGTGGCCTGTGGAAACAGTGTGGTGGTTTAAATACCTGACATTGGTTGATTTGTTTCCCAGGCAGTCATTGCAACCTTGAGCAAGGTATTTCAACTGAATTTCTTATTTGAATAAATGGATAGTATTCAAATCTGTAGGCCATGTACCCATCTCTTAAAGCAGATGAATGGCACATTTTATATAACACAAGGGGCGTTTTAGAGATTGTCTTAGTGTGCACTTCCGAACCACCCAATTAAAGGTGCTACAAAAGGCTCCATTCCTCACTTCTGCATGAGAATGCCATTAAAGAAGAAAAACATAAAATCACACAGAGAATAAAAGCTCCTCTATGTAAAAATAAAAGTACTGTGATTTTGGCAGAGGCTGCAAGCTACAGTTTCATCATTATTAGTAATGAGAGTTGGTTTCACTACTTGGTACTTTATACCCCTGCATATGACTTCTGATATGACTCTATAATATGTATAAAGAACATAAATGAATTAAAAAAATAATAAAAAGCTGAAGATGTAGCAATGTGTTGCCATTTTGAAGAGTGTCATTTAAAATCACATAAGCATACAGTATATGCATTGGTGTGGTCAGCATGACCAGCAAAGGGGGAATTGATTCTTAAATAGCTCCATTCAGGGCGTCAAACACACCCTGCCCTTAAAGAGTGTCTCCAGCAAGGCTGACTGAACAGTAGACAGAACACTGATACTGCAAAACTGACACTGTTTCTCCCTTCACAGCAACTGCCAGGTCAACAGTAACCAGGTTCCAGTCAAACCATTTTCAGGTCAATAAAATGTATGAAAAACAACAACAAAAAACAGTATGAGAAAAGTTATGGGAACTTTTGCGAATAACAAGATTTTGGCTACAGTCAATATAGTGGTTAGTTTCGATACGAGAGGAAGCCAACCATGGTGTTGGAGAGCGATAGGTTCTGCTGGTAGGATCTGCTGGTTTTTGTTGTTACTCTGCACTTAATTGATCAATTAAAACAGTCGATTACACAGTTAACTCACCTCATGGGCCCAGTTTCACGTACGTGGCTAATTCATACCCCTTCCACACAAAAACCCGGGAATGACACAGGATAGTGAACACGGGATCGACCCGCCTTTGACCCATTCACACCACACTATGGTCACAGGTAAGTCCCGGGTCATCGCCATTCACACATGACCCGGGTCCGCAAGTTTACATGTTCAGTTTTTTCTTGCTTTTCTTGCAGTTTGTGGCCTAAATACTGTGATGTGGGTGTTCTGGCAACATGGTCATCTAGCCCAGTGTTTCTCAACCCTGTTCCTGGAGGGCCGCAGGGTATGCTGGTTTTCGTTGTTACTCTGTACTTAATTGATCAATTAAAGCAGCCAATAACACAATTAATTCACAACACCTGGTTTCTTGGGTCTGAATTGGTTGCCGATATTAAGGCAAAAACAAAGACCAGCATACCCTGCGGCCCTCCAGGACCAGGGTTGAGAAACACTGATCTAGCCTATATGGGAAGTGCGCCGTTTCAGCCCTGGACAGATGCAGAGCCTGCAGGTTCATTCTGTCAGTTTAGTCTAAGTCATTATTCAAATACAAAGGGGAAATCAGCTGGTACTAGAGGTATGAATCAACTGCAAACTGAAAAGTAACTTAAACCTGTAGGACTTCTGCCCCTAAGGCCTGCAGTTGCTGGGGCTTTTATCAGGAGCTCTTGAGGGCATTCTGAGAGTATTCTGAGGGCATTTTTCTGCTCACACTGTTTATACGTGGTCACAGGTGTCTAGGTTTTGCACGTTGCAGTTTGTACAATTGAATTAATTGAAACGAACGTTCTCAGAATTGAAAGACAGGATAAAAAAACTACAGAATATCCCAAACAGCTCCCAAGTGTAGCCCAGTATATGCACAGAATAATGACATCTCATTGTTCATACAAAGAGATCCAAGACATTTTTCCTATTCAAATTTTCAGCAACAGCTGTGGTAGCCAGTAGCAATTTGGTAAACCAATTACTGAAGAAAAGCAGAGGAAAGAAAATAAAAAACCTCAAAAATTCAGGTGAAAATTTGACAATGTCAAGGTAACTGAATGGTTGGCTTCTGTGATGTTGGGGTGGAATATGCAATGTTACTGTTCTGATTTCTCTTATGTATGCCCAGATATTTAATTCAGAACAAGAAACTAATTATCATTAATTCTTTTTAAAAGCCACCTTCATTGCCCATCATTTCAGAAAAAAACAGAGCAATCTGAATCCTTGCCCAACATCATAATTTTGTATTACACCTTATTGCCCATTTGAATGATAATCGTTGTAAAATGAAACGCTTTATTCAATGTGAAATTAGCACAATATGAAGATTTTGCTTTCAGGGATCTGAATATTATGGCTGATAAACATCCAGTGGCTTGCGAAGTTCATTGAAAGTCCTGTACTCAGAAATATCAAGGAACCAGTTACTCGGGCAAATCTGCCATCTTGTGGACTATCAGAGTAACTCGAGCCACCAAGATTAGCAGTACCCTCAATGGGAACAGGGAAGATTTAACTTCAGGAGCAATCCGTCAGAAATTGACCCATTTAGAATTGAACAAATTTTTTTTATTTAAAAAAAAAAACATGTTAACCTATATGAGAGTGTTAGAATATGATTCTAACCATTCAGGAGGCAGGAGCCCTACCTAATGACAGATATCTTCAAAAATAAACGTACTGTATGGTTCTCTTATTGTCGGAAAGCTTACAAACAAGGTTATCCAAAATTTCAATAATTTTGGTCCAAATTAAATATGCTAATCGTGTGTTTTTTTCATCATTAAACCTTAATTTGCAAAAAACGCATGCTCAGATTTTTACATTTTTTTACTATGTTATAGGGCAGACACTTCTTTACATCTCCTGAAGTTTTCATATTGTGCCCGCTATTGGTTGACTTCTGAGTATATGATGGGTAGGTCCGTCTAACACATGAATTTTTAATGTTGCCTATTTTCTTTTTCCACCTCAATTACTACTTGAAGTTTCCCCATTTGTCATCACATGACTGAAAAACTGAAAATTCCAATGAAATTACATAATAAGGAAGCCCAAGTCAGTTAAAATGTGTGTAGTGTGTAGCCATGTGAAGGTGTGAAGATCTTTTTTATTTTGAAGCGTCTGGTCAAGGGCTGATGATGCTTTGCTCAACTAATTTGGACATTGACAGTATGTTCTGCTTATTGCTGTGGATGGCTCTAAACGGATGAGCCATTAATTTCTGGCGGAATGCCCCTTCACAGACAATGATTTCACAAAGAGACAACCTGTAAACAATAAAAAGGATATTTACACAAGGATAAATAAAAAATAAAAAATATGGTGCCCATCTCATTTATATCAGTATTCAATCAAGCTTCTGCAATGTACACAGGCTTTCTTTGCATACAGACAATTTCTTGCATAAAACTTTAATTTAAAAATTAGTGTAAATATGTTTTAATCATCAAACTTCCTTCTTCTTTTTCTGTGGTTTTCCTTTCAAGCTGCCACCACCACGACCTGAAAGAAACATACAAGTTTAATTTGTCCATATTCAAAAGACAACCAAGAGCTTTTACTACATGAAAATGCATTAAGGATTAAGGAGCTTTTCATATTTTTACAATCGTCAGAATTCCACAGATCTCTTAAAAATGGTCAGTGATAATTTCTCTTACCTTTAAACTCTCGGTTTCTGGCCCCCGCGCCACGCTGGCGCCCCTCACCCTTTGGCCGGGTGAAGTCCAAGGTCACCTTGTTGCCATCGATCTCACAGTACTTCATGCTTTCTTTGGCCATTTTACAGCTCTCCGCGCTGTCGAAGTCCACAAAGCCAAACCTGGGGAGAAGAGAGAAGTTAATCACTTACTCCATGTGGAGAAGCACACTGCCAACTGACAATTTCCTCATTAAAAATTTCTCCCATAATCAATTGTTTTAATGACGCCCTTGCGGTAGTATGAATACATGGTGTCTCTCTATACACCCCCCGCCCCCCACCCACACAAACACACACGTACACATTTCTCCAAATAAATGGATAAAATGTTTTCTCTAGAGTCATTTTTTTATTTCCCAAAAACATAGGTGTCAAAATTGCCACCAGTTTACTTTGTGCACCCTCCCTCCTAGCAGTGTAGCCAGAAATACTCATATAGTTGGGCCTGCATAGAACAACCACGGTGGGCATTCACCATTGGGTGTGGCGATTCAGCCAAGATAAATGGGTGGGCCAGGATACTATTTAGGTGGCCGTTGTCCCATAACACACGGTTCCAATTACGGTTTAGTATTACAACTTTAATTGCAATCGAACGTTATGGCCTATAGGACCTTACTGAAATGATCTCCCATAATTAATTTCTCTCCCTCCTGCCCAAAATATAAAAAAACATTTATAGCAGTCTGGGAAAATGAGCCAATGGGGGAAAAAAAACAATGGACAACTATTACTATCCTGTGTAACATTTCACAAAATATCATTGCTCTCATTGCGATGTAAAATGCTTAAAGTGACGGTCAAGGAAAATCCGTAATATGCTTATAACCACGTTATTTATAGCTATTAAGGTATGTATTGAGCACCAATAAAGCGCAAGGAATAAATTCCATTGCAATCTCGTAAAATTTCAGTCTATCTATATCTCTTTATTCCTGTATGCTGAAAAAAAAAGGGTGGAGTCGAAATGGGTCCATGGTGACGTAGACGTGAAACCTCAACCAATACATACTTTGATCTCATTACATAACTCCTCCCACAATTTTAGGCGACTAAAACCGTCCTGTCCCACTAAGAAATCCTGTCGGAACCAAACCCTCGTTTTGTTTGCCCTTGAGAATAGTTGTCCGCGTTATCAACATTTGGATTTGGAATAGTTAGTTAGCTAAAGTGTTTTTTTTTTTTTTCCCGCTCTCCATATCCCTGTACCAATTTTATCCCTCTCCCAATCATTTTTTTTTTTTATTTGTTTTTTTTTAATATATCGAAAAGAATAGATAGCTAAGATTTTGCCAAATAAACCATGCCTTGGATATGGTTTTGTTGTATTGTTCAGTGGCTGATTACAGTAAGAAAAATAACTGCGAGAACCATGATCCACCGAAGAACTTTTTTGCCACGCACGTAATTTTTGTTCGATTAGCCACCAAAATGAATGAATGGGCCTTTAACTACAGTGGACAGGCTTTTCAAAGTCTATTTTAACATAGGCAAAAACATTTGTGATCGCCAAAAAATATCAGAGCAGATTCCTTGCACCTTTGCCTGAATAGTGATATGCTCCATCTTGTTTTTCTAGTTTTGATACAGTGAAGGTCAAAATGGCAGGTGGAGGTACAAACTCAAACTCCCTCTGGTGTAGCTATGAAAACCTTCTATTCCTAGAGAACAGAGCATGTTAAAAAATATATATTCTTATTAAGGAAGATGCAAGGAGCAGAATTAGTTATATTTGTAACAAAAAATTACTGTAGTTCTTGTATTGTATACGAAAAACCTTCTGTCCACTAAAATTGACATCATGCATTAGGAGTTTGAATCTGCATGTGTGGTCTATGTTTTCAAGGGGCCATTTGGGGCACATTTCTATGACCTAGGTGGGTGAAACACATGTGGAGTTTGATGTGAAAAAAACATGCTGTTTTGTAATAATTCATGCATGAAAGGGTTAAATAAATTTTAAAAACTCGATAAAGCCTCTCATTATTTAATGATTGGTGTGGAACATGCATTTGGTGAAACGTCGCCTTGCAATTTAGCTTGCTTTAAATAGGCTAACATTAGATCAAACGGTTGCAGTTAGCGTTTAAATTGACTTTGATTGCGAGCTTGCGTGTGATATTTATCTCGATAGCAGTCGCACTGTATTTTACTTTGAATTGATTTAATTAATTCCTCACCGGGTTCAAACCTATACAGTCTGGTTCAAACCTAGGTTCAAACATGTAGGGCTGGATGACGTCGATGGCACTCGGGTTGAGGGCGTGGATTTAGACCACACCCCTACAATCCTGAGTCCTTTCAAGACTGAGTTTATTAGCTGACTTTGAGATGTATATTAGTATACTCATTGACATTTTCTTGAAAAGATATTTGGTGGGTGTGTAGTGGATACATCCCTCTCATGTTGTGGTTGTGGTTATTTGAAGTTTTTAGAATCCCTTGACCATCACTTTAAAGGAAGTAAAGAACTTCACCCTAAAAAATGTGAAATTGATCTGGTCAACAATAATACGGTCCAAAAATGACAATATTTACACCACACTAATAATTTTAAGTTTCCAGTGTAGCCACACCCACATATTTTTCTAGCCATAGAATTTTGTAACAACAATGAAAAATCAATAAAATATAATATTATATTGACGAAATGGAAGTGACACCATCACTAACTTGCTTTTGCTGGTTTGTTCAGGCTTTTTGATCAAATGACTGTTCATAAACTGAGACAAAGCCACACACTGGAAGATTTGTTCAGAAGCAGTTGTCACTATGCGGCTTTGCAATGCTAACAATTCCAGGAATATTATGTTTAAAACTGAGGGATGTAAACTGTGACGGAAGAAGAAATGACAAAAGCAACAAATTACTTGTGTTTTGTAGATGTCTTTAAATGACAGATGAGCAAATGCTGCCTTAAAACAATGCCTTTATAAGCAGCTGGCATTAAGACAGGGTTTGCTTTTCTATCTGGAGCAAAAGCGGCGTACCCTTTTGACGACCGAGTTTCTTTGTCTGTGGCAATTCTGGCTGCAATAGCACCTTCAAAGGTTTCCCTCAAAGTGTCATCAGTGGTTTTCTCTGATAGTCCTTTGATGAACAGTGTCTTTATTTGGCCTGCAACAGAGGGGTGATGTCAGATAATAATACATGCATTTGGATCATTCCATGACAAATTAGACTATGCCCAAGAACTTTCTTAGAATCAGTACTGTTCTTAGATTAATTACTAAACCAGACTTTTGTGGTAGAAAGTCTCTCACAGATCATATACAGTACCAGCCAAAGGTTTGGACACACCTACTCATAAGTTTTTTTAAGGTTTCTTTTACTGTTTTCCACATTTTAGAATAGTAAAGTCATCAAAACAATGAGATAACACATTAAATTATGCAAACAAATCAAAAAAATGTGTTATATTTTAGATTCTTCAAAGTAGCCACCCTTTGCCTTGATAACGGCTTTGCACATTCTTGCCATTCTCTCAACCAACTTCTGTAGTGAACAGGTATTCCACAGGTAAACAGGTGATGCTATCATGACTCTGTATAAAAGGATATTGAAAGACTCTTGATACCTTATTTCCAGGTAGAATGTGTAAAGCTGTTATCTGTTAGCTGTTATCTGATAGTGTTGATGTCTTTACTATTCTAAAATGTGGAAAACAGTAAACATAACGAGAAAAAAAAACTTTCTACGAGTAGGTGTGTCCAAACCTTTGACTGGAACTGTAAATATCAAAATATCAACCCAATTATGAATAGGGAATATAGGTATGCCCTCAGTGGAGAAGAACTTTCTGAATTTAAGGCTACAGTTGCAATAGGCACTTCTTTTGATTACTGGAATCGGAATTCCAACATCCAATCACGAGACCTGATTTGAGTTGTGTCCACATTTGACAGTTCAATATGAGCTCTGTGATCAGATCACAGTTTGGATTTCATGATCCCACACAATATTTAAATCTTAACAAGAAACACTTCCTGGAAAATGTGTTCGGTGTTTGTGAAGTTGTGCTTCTTTTCATTATGTTCAGACTATGTAGCCGAGGTAAGACCCACACAATGCGTACACTGATTAAAAATAATCTGTGACTTCAAAAACAATTGTGAAAAAAACAAACTAATTTTGACCAAATTTAGAGACAGAGAATGCAAAAAGGAATGGCTTGATACAGCAGAACTAAGGTTAGAAGACAAAAGCAGGGAAATCTACTGCACCACACATACCCCCAAGACCAGTAACATCAAGAAAATAGTTCTAAAACATTAGCAAGTCCTCCAAAGTTGCTCACTGTTGAAAGACACTTTTAAAGACCAACCCCGAGTAACCTTTAAGAGGGTCAGAAATAGACTAGTCAAAGCGTGTGCCCCAAAAGAAATAAAATCTAATTCTCTTACTGGTTATACTCTGTAGAAGCCACAAATGTAATAATTGACCACAAATGTAATAAGGGTTTGAAGTGTACCCTCAAGTGTAATAAGGGTTTGAACACAAATGTAATAAAGACCTCAAGTGTCATAAGGGTTTGACCACAATAAAGAGCAAAAGTCAGAGAAAAAGAAAACATGATTACCATCACAATTTAATCGGTCACGTGACCAGACCGGAAGTAGTTGATATTGCTTCAATCTGATTAGCCATTTAACTCTATGCAAGTCTCTATATCACGTGGTGTGAGTAATGGTGAAGGGGTCACAAAAATGTTAAATGGTTTACACACCCTGTCAATGGTAACACAGTAAGGATTAAGGGCTTCATCACTTGTAAAACTAGTAATGCTATTTATATGATTCGGTGTCTTTGTGAAAACATTGCACGGCCTCTTTGTGAGGGGGGTGCGTAGGGTTCGGAGGACCAGACGCGGCAGTAGGATACTGGAAAGTTCCCACGAATAGGAACCACTAAACAAAGAAACTCCGAAGATAGGAAAGGGAAAAAAGGCGAGAGAATAAACAATGCTCCCACTCTCGACCGGAGAGTAACAATGAAAGGGAGGCTGAAGAGAGGAGAAATAAAAGCGACCTGCGGGTAAACGGGCAAATGACTCGAAGGAAAGAAGACCTCTCACTTTCAATAAGAAAGCAGGCAGAGAGAGGTGGACAGGAAACGGCCAGACAACACTTGTCGTTGGCAGACAGGGCAAGGAAAACCTGAGCGAAAGACCAAAAGTGCAACAGAGAGAAAGGTACCTAAAATAGTCCCGCGTTACCCCAAAGCAAGATATGGGGTAATGTGGTCTCCTTGAGTGCCTAGTCCTATACCTTACCGGCTCTGAATCGCAAATGAATACAATACAGAAGCACGGGAAGCAGGAAGCACGAAGCTTAAATAGCCGGCAGGTAACGCTGCACAGGTGAGGCGGCTGAGTACAAGGCAGAGCGAAAACCTGGAGCGGAACGGAAAAGTAAGGCGAGAGTGCCCTCGCGCTGCTCCGACTGAGAACAACCACAGAAGGAAAAAAGGCTGCCAAAACCCATGACACTCTTAAGGAACAAAATACTGAACATAGAAGCTCCATAAAAAGACAAGGGGCTCTATCTTGACGATCTTGGCGCATCGTCTAAAACGGTAAGCGCAAGTGCATTTAGGGCATGTCCAAGTCCACTTTTGCTAGTTAGACGGCGCGTTATTTGAGCGCCAAGTAAGGCGCAAGGTGCTAATGGGCGGAACCTAGCCTTTTTAATAAATAGTGTGTCTTGGGCGTAGGATGCAATAAACCAATCAAAATGGCATATCCCATTCCCTTTACAAGCCTGCTTTTCCACCTTGGCAGATTTCTTATATGAAGGCGAAACAGACATGATCGTGCGTTTGTAGTGCGAGCAAGGAATAGGCTATACGGATCAATATTATTCGGACTGACCATTACGACGCGTTTTGATATACACAGTAAAAATCTGTAACATCAGGGTTTAACACTGGCACGGGTTTCCTGGTAATTCCCGACAGTGCTATTATTTTAGAAAATGTATGTGGTTAAATTTTGTTAAAAGCACCTGCAACAGCTGAGAATAAGCTACCAAACGCCAAATTAGCCTGCTTGTTTAACAAATTTTGTTTGATTATGCAAGGAAGCATTGTCAAACATCAATTCCATGAGGCTGTTCTCATGGAGTTCTCAAAGTTCAAGATTCATCCGAAGTTCATTACCTGCATTCTAATATTGATTAATAACATAGGCTAAATACCGTTATTTTGGTTTAATGATGACACTAAATACAATAAAGCTGTCAGGTTGGCAACCCATAGGTTCACGCATATATCCCCTTGTTTTATAATGCCCCTTGTTTTATAATGCTTATGGAAATGTGACAAACGCTTTAAAACGAGTACACTTTCCCGGGAAGACAGTGAAAAGTGCAATTTACAGCAGGTGAAACAGACCTGCTCCTGTATGAAGTTAAAGCGCACGTGCAGAGAATGGCATGAAAATTAATTGTGAATTATTGTGTAATGTGCTGCAAATTGTTTTCGTTTCTAATTAAACTCTTAGTTCTCTCGCGTTGTGCACACGCCTATATAGACGCACTTATATGCGCCATTAAAATAACATGTAAACAACTGCGACATGACTTTAGACCAGGTTTATGGCGGTTTTAGCGCAAGTGCTTTCTGCTGGCTCAAGACAGCAATACGCCAAAAATGATCCTGGCCACAACTCATCTTAAGACCAACACGCCCAGTTCACTTGCAATGGGCGCAAGAATACTTGAGTAGTATATGGCATTCGGCAAATGTCAAAATTTGATTGATGGGCTTATTTGCATATTTAATGAATATTAATGAGGTTATGAAAAAATTGATTGATGGGTATAAAAAAAATTCAATTTTATTTTTAAATTTAAATTATTTATTTTTTTACATTTTTTAATTTATAATGTATTATTATTCGGGGGGTTTTGTGGGGGGGGGGGGGGTTTGTTTCAAGGGTTGATTTATTGGCATTGTAATGATGTCATTTTATTAGGGGTTGTTTGTTGTAAAGGTTGGTTTTTATGGTTGGTATTTTGGGGTGTTTGGAGGGGGGGTGGAAAACATGTAAGAACATTGTGGAAAAAAAAAAAATATATATAATATAAATGTATAGGTCAGTGGCAATAGTTTAAGCTTTGTGTTAGCAGAAACGTTTTAAAAGAATAAACGAATAAAAGAAAAGCATACCATTTTTTAATTAATGTTTTGTTAGAGCCGAGGGGAAAAGACTCCAACAAGTTGTTGAGATGTCCGTGAAATGTGTGCGAATGACTCCAAAGCCGAGGACTTTTTTTTTTTTTTGCCAAAGTCCGCGCGGGGTCCAGAGAGATGGTCTACAGCACGACTATGGGAGCATAATGATAATATGAAGTTTATGCTAACTTGTATAGATATATTGTCAAAATACGCCTGGGTATGTGTTCTTAAAAACAAGACAGGTATCGAAGTGGTAAAAGCCCTTCAAGAAATTCTCGCAAATGGACGTATACCTAAAAAAATACAAACCGATAAAGGTAAAGAATTTTTCAATAAAAGGTTTCAGAGTCTGATGAAACGCAACAAAATATTCCACTTTGCCACAGACAACGACAATGTGAAAGCATCTGTGGTCGAACGTTTCAATAGAACGTTAAAATCCAGGATGTGGAGATACTTCACAGCACACAACACTAGACGCTATGTAGATTCTGTCCAGGATTTGGTCCTGGGTTACAACAACAGCTATCACAGCACGATTAAAATGAAGCCCTTTGAAGTAAATGAAAATAATGCTTTTAAAGTTTTAAAAAATATGTATGGTCTCTTTCCAAAAAAATCTAAAAAGCTAACGTTTAAGTTTGAGGAGGGGGACACCGTCAGAGTTTCCAAAGTACGCGGAAAGTTTGCAAAAGGTGGAAGGAAGAGGAGGAATTACAAAAGGTTATAGTTGGAAAAGACAAAACCTTTAAGGTCGAAAAAATAATAGCCGAAAAGAAGAACATCAGTCCTTGATAAGATGTTACGTATGGTTTGATCCAAATCATTTTCAACAGTTTGTCGGATTGGTTCTGGAGTAAAAGTAAGATTCTATAATTTGTCCAGCTGACTTTGAGGCACAAAACATTTTTTTGGGCGTGCTCCATGTTTTTTTTGTTTTTTTTTTAAACACCGCTGCGACCCGCTATCAAACTGGTGAGAAACGGTATTGCGACACTCAGTAGAGGCAGAAGAAATCCACCCTTTTGAGAAATAATTTTTCACCTCTTTCGAATAGATGATCTTTTGTTAACCAACATTTTAATTCCTTGTTTCTTATTTTTTTCAGTTGTGTATCAGTTAGGGGTATATTGCCACGTAAAACATTGAGAGCTAGTTCACAAATTGTGTTTATAAGTTCCCCAGAAGCAGACCGTAATATGTTACGTCTTTGCCGGGCATTACCTTCAAATAGGGCTTTTAGAAACGTCCAGTTCCGTTTAATATGTGCAGAACATATTACTTTTTCTTTAGCACATAAACTACCGGCCACTCTGGAGCGTACAAACCAGTTCTGATGCGGTATTCCTCAGGCGTCTGTGCTTTTAAGTCCACCAATAGGTAGCCATAAGGTTTTCTGGTCGCATCATCGAAACATTCAAGGAAAAACTTTGAATGTCTGGGGTACATTTGTCGTGCCAAAACATTAACTTGCATTTTATCTCTTGGATTTTTGAACAGAACAATATAGTTTGCATTAAGTTTTATGGTGCGGCTGTTTCGACCCTGGAAGAAAAGATTCTGAACAAGATATATGATGCTTAGGCTTCTATGGTGTGTATACTTGGTAAAAGCTCTCTCAATTTCAGAGCTCTGACTGGCCGCCTGCATAAGATCATCAACAATTACCATGTTGGCTTTGTGCAAAGGTAGCAGTGTTCGAGCAGTGTTTTCACAAAAACGCTTTTACCGCTGTTTGATGGACCTGAGATTATGCATGAAAAAGGATGTTGAAGGCGGTTGTCAAAACCCTCAACCCCAAACACTTGTCTAGAATCCATATGGCAAGGTTTTGAAATCAGGGAGCAGGACCCTTTTGTTGTAAACTACTCTGAATCTTTTAGAAACTAAACGATTGCGGAGAGAGAATCCTCTCTTATTCCTCACAATTTGTTTTGTGTTGGTTGTAATTTCGCGAGCTGGGGCCTCTGGATTCTGTACATAGTGCTGTACCAATTCTGTGAGGGCTGAAAGATTGACAACTTGTGTGTTAGTATGATGCAGGGTTATACCTTTCACTTTCATGCATGTTTTACCAAACCGTGTTTTATAACCGTACGTCTTGGGCCCTCCTGATACAAATTCAACAATGTGGTCAAAGGGGTCTAGCTCACTAGTCAATTCTCCCAAAAAATCACCTAGAGAAGGCATCCAGTCACCCGGGCGGCTCACAAAGATTACAGAATCTGTGTCGTGGTACAGAACCCTGTCAGGCATTTTATCCATGACATCATAAAGCTCGAGCCGGGCATAAGCTGTGGTGAAGGCCGCGATGAACACATTGCTGTATCTGGGGACCTTTGGAAAACACTTAGTAAGTTTCCACTGTACCAGAGCTACGTCTTCTGTAAGAAATGAAAAGTGTGAGTCATACTCATCTGAAAACATAAATTGCAGAAACTGTTCAGGATCACGGATCAAGGTTGTGCTTGGCATGTTGCTTCTCTGACCAAATTTGCCCCAAAGACTATTTAAAAACAGTTTGGAAATTTGTCTGTTGGCTTTGTTTACAGAAATATTGTTTGGGTCTAAACGAACACCCTCCTTCTCCCAATAACTCTGCACATAGGCCGCCTTGTCAGAATCATCAGAAACCCAAGAGGAGTATCCTGACGCTTCTTGTTTGCCCTTTAAATGCGTCTTAATATAGTCACTGAAAAGAGAATCGGACCTATCTTGGAAATGACAAATTTCAAAGATTTTGTCGATGATGTAACCTTTCTCAAGAGCCTTAAGCATTTCAACGGTACACCATACACCTGTGAGAGAACGCAACTCATCAGAATGTTCACACACACCTTGATGCTCAGATTCTGCGCAGGACTGGCAAAGTGGAAACATTAATTTACCAGAGACTCTGTACGGCAACACAGGTATTGTAAGTTTTCTTGGGGTATACACCCGGGCTTTGACCAGACTGAAATAGTTTTCGATCGGTTCAAAGTCAGGGAAGATGATGATGGGGTGATTTGTTGGGTAAACGTTAGTTTTGTTCACGAACGGGTATAGACTGGTGAAATCAAAATAGTGTATTTGTTCACCTTCTTGAACCTTGTAGTAAAGTTGCAACGCATTAGTTCGACCGCCAAACAGAGCAGCCCGAGGTTCCAGACGTTCCGGGTAGTCATGATGTCGCAGGAACTCCTGAACCTCGGGACTCTCACGTTTAAGTCTTACCCATTCGTGCTCCCACATAACTACAACATTCAGGTTGTATACGCTACGCAGTGTGTCAATTTTCTCTTGAAATTTGTGATATATTGAACCAAAATCTGTTTTTGTGAGAGGGTTAATTGTGCTTAAATTAAAGCATTGAGGGCAAGCATGAAAAAAACACCCCGCAAATTCAAAAGCTGTCCGAACGCCGGCCACATCTGAATACCCGTCTAGATAATAGTTACCCATCTTAACCTCCCCCCGGTTCAAGGCATGTTGAATGAAAATCTTTTCCCGATGACTCACATATTCTAACCATTGAATGGCCGCTGTGGAAAATGATTTCTGCTGCTGCGTGTAATTATCAGGCGATGTGACTGCGATGGTGTTTTTGGGCAAAACGTTTGTACAGTATTGTTTCATGCACACCGAGGCTATTGTAATGCTCTGGAACGGGTCTAAGCCTGTGCTCCCAAGCACCTCTGTCCTAAACCGCAAACAAGCTTCCCGCAAAATAACAACGTCATTCTGACAGTACTCTGATATTTCTTTTCGAAAGTCAAACACACCCCCAGACACATTATTATACCAGGACATAAAGTCCTCCCTCTCCTTGGCCATCATTGTATCAAAACCATAGTACAAGGGTGGCGGGTACGGTCCGATGTAATTCTGGTTCTCAATTTTATTCCAGAAATGGGGAAAATGCCCTTTTTTAGCATTGTCAAAACCTAGAGAGCCAGGCATGGCACTCAGCTTCATAGTTAGGAAACAGAGTGAATCAATATACCTCTGTTCGAAAGCCTCATCTGTAATGCACAGGAGCTTGCTGCCTTGCGCTATGATGTTTGGCGTCACACCATGCTTTACCAAATACTGCATCAGCAGGTACCCATCGTAACCCTTCGAATTATGTGCTATGAATGTATACCCCTTTTACTTTGGGGTTCGATACCTTTTTAAAAAAGCCTGTACACAACCATCACCCTCTGCAGTCCAACGCTTGCCCTTAAAATCCATGCAACATATGAAATTCGCAATGTGTTCGCCATGGTCCTGCCGACACTCAAAATCATAAAAAACATAACGTACGTTGGGGTGTTCAGTTTTCACAGTTTATATGTAATACGCATGCTCAACTTCAGGGGTCAATACAGCCTTGCAGGCTTTGCAGAGCATTAGACTACATTTGTGTTCCATATTGACTGCCTAAGAAACCTGTCAATGATTTGATACCGTAATAGTGTCCGCCCTCGAGGTACAAAAAAAAGGTTTTAGAGTGTTGTGTGTTGCTCGTTTGAAACTTTTTTAAGACGCCGTTATTTGAACTGTGTGTCCATACAACTATCTTGATGTTTAAGAACCTCTCAAACATTTGAATGTCCGAAAAATGAACCTTATCCTGAACACCCAAACCTACGGAATGTTGTAAATGAACCTTATCCTGAACACCCAAACCTACGGAACGTTGTAAATGTTCCGCCTCTCTTTCAGCGGCACACGTTGTGAATGTCGGATTTAAAAGATGCGTCAAACATGGTGCCAAACAGAGATTATTATCGGCGTTGTAGACAACTATTAAATGTTTTAGCTTTTTGGGAATGATTTCGCTCTTGAGACATGATGATAATTTTCGTCGGTCTCCTCCACCGCCATTAGGGTTCTGAATAATGTGGGCCACAAGCATCAGTTTCATCAGCCAGGATATCAAAATGGCTTTGAACCAACTCTTCAACCATATTGAAAAAAACCTCCAAATCTATTTCATCACCGTTTAGCTGTACAGTTACACCCTGAGACAGAGAATCACCCCTTAATTCTAACTGTACGGCATCGTTGGGGTTCGACAGCTCCCGAACTTTAGCCAGAAGATTTTCTAAAGTGTTTAAGATGTGTACATAAAACTCGGCGTAGTTATCAACATTGTACAAATGATGTAAAGTTAAAACGGAGCTGAATTTCTGTACTGTTGAAAGCTGGCCTACGTATCACCTGAAGGTCTGCGTTATTAATCACATCACCACCATCACCACCATTTTGGTTGACTTCTGGAAGTCCATGTAGGTTACTATCGTCAGTGCTTTGGGGTATCTCTAGCTCTGTAAGACCATGCATGTTATTTTCTGCGGTGTTTGGGGTCATATCTGTTTCAACGCGGCAAGCGGTTTACAGAGTCCAATGCTCTTAATAAACCTGCAAAAACATCATGCTCTACAGTTTCATTACTAGGCTCTACAGTTTCATTACTAGGCTCATGCGTGTTAATAGAGGCATGATTAACATCATTAACAAGATCTAAGAGATGCGGATTAACATTTTCATGCGATAAATCTAATTGGTTAGGGTCCTGGCTTTCTGTGGCAGGTCTTTTACTCTGGGGCCCTGAACATGGACACGTACAAGGTCTTTTAGGAGCCATTTATTTTAATAGTTTATCCGAAAGGGTCATAAAATTGTCTGCAATGGTCATAAAATTGTCCAAGATTCTTAATTTCGTTTTGACAAACCGAGGCCTTCGCAGGAGTTGTCCTGTTCAGCTCGGCTTGTTTGTCTGCGGCTGTTGCTGTTGCTTTTGCTGATGTCCGTGGTCCTGGGGTCACACGTTTGTTAGACGTATCGGGGACGATCACCACATCCGTTATTTCAACGTCTGTAAGACAAATAAAAATCAAAAATTTTAAATTAAAAAAAAAAAAAAAAAAAAATCTAAAATCTAATTAATTCAAATTCAAATTAAAAAATCTAAATCAAAATCAAAAATCTAATTACAAAATTTAATTCATGGTTCTGAACCAGTGATATAGACGTTTAGATTGCTTTTTGGAAACGCGTCTTGGAGGTCTTTTCAATGGGGTTCGGGGAATTTGCGGCCTGTTGAAATATTTCCAGTCTATGCATTTCATTCATTCATTTCAAACTTACTTTGAATAACCCCGCCAGGAATACAGCTGTTCCTTGTCAATCAAAGGTTTCCCCCTAGCATCGCTCTAGCCCCCCCCAACTCGCTACCCCCCAAGCCTTCCAGCAGCTGTTGTTAACCTTAGGAAAAAATACATGTTATCATACCTCAGTGCAAACGGCCGTCAATTGTCTAGTTGTGGTAGGACACTACTGGGGCTTGTTCCATTTCAGTTGTACACAGGCCAGACCCGATGAACGGGTTGCAACATTTGTCCGCTCTCTAGCACGTCTGGAAAGATCTCTCTGCAACCCCTCCCATAGTCGTGCTGTAGACCATCTCTCCGGACCCCGCGCGGACTTTGGCAAAAAAATACTAAGTCGTCGGCTTTGGAGTCATTCGCACACATTTCACAGACATCTCAACAACTTGTTGGAGTCTTTTCCCCTTCGGCTCTAACAAAACATTAATTAAAAAATGGTATGCTTTTCTTTTATTCTTTTATTCTTTTAAAACGTTTCTGCTAACACAAAACTTAAACTATTGCCACTAACCTATACATTTATATTATATATATATATTTTTTTTTCCACGATGTTGTTACATGTTTTCCACCCCCCCTCCAAACACCCCAAAATACCAACCATAAAAACCAACCTTTACAACAAACAACCCCCAATAAAATGACATCATCACAATGCCAATAAATCAACCCTTGAAACAAACCCCCCCCACAAAACCCCCCGAATAATAATACATTATAAATTAAAAAAATTAAAAAAATTAAAAAATTAAAATTAAAAAATAAAATTATATTTTTTTATACCCATCAATCAATTTTTTGATAACCTCATTAATATTCATAAAATATGCAAATAAGCCCATCAATCAAATTTTGACGTTTGCCGAATGCCATATACTACTTGGTATTTAAACGACGTGAGTGCTAGCCGCTATAATGAACCCTGCGCCGGGTGTAAGATAGCAAAGACACTTGCGTTTGGGTTAGCGCCAGGTGTAAGATAGGGCCCCAAGATATAAAAAAATTCCTTCCACAGTCCTTTATATGTGGGTTTGTTCTTTACTTTGTTGGGTGTTCTCTCCAGTGGGTGTCAAATGGCTTCCCTTTTCATGCGATGCACTTTTTTAAATATGTCTGTCAGATCCCATTGGCTGAACACCACCCATCACCTTTCCCACTTGATTGTAATTGATCATCTGACTGACTATTTTCACTCTCAATGGTCAATTATGAATGCATGTGTATGTATTTCACTGGTTGTTGGCTCTAACACATGCTTTTTTTCTGCTTCCCCTTGTATTATTTAAATGTATTTACTTATTTTTTACTGTTTTGAAATTGTTGTCTTTCTATCTATAAGCCTTGTATGTTCAGTTCTGTTGAAACCTGTGGAAGGCTTCTGCTGTGAGGGCGGTGAGTGCGGAGGACCAAACGCGACTGTGAGAGGATTCCAATAGTTCTCCACAGATGTGGAAGAACCAGATAGGGGTAAGGACTAAAAAAGGAAGGAAACGCTTCCCGGCGAATATATGCCAAACAAAAAGCAACCCAGGAGAAGTCGGCGAAAAGCTCAGACTCGAGCAGAATATAAAGAAAATGAGAAGAAATAGCCCCCGGCTCGTTAGACTATAAACGGCTACTAAAAAGGAGGTAGAGGAAAAAAGAGGAAACACAAAATGAGCGAAACAAAGAGGCGAAACGAGTAAAGGTAAAGAGAGGTACTATCTCAGAGAGATAGGAAGGAAACCCAGGACAGAAAATAGATAAGAGAAAAAGAAAAGAGAATAGGTAGCTCTAAAACACCACCTTAACTAAACTCAAATCAACAAGAAGTTCCTGCGTTACTTTAAATAGCAAAGTAATGCAGTCTTCTGAAGTCCTGTACCGTTTACCAGGCTTGTCGTGAAACGAATAACACTAAAGCACAGAGCACCGGAAGGGCAGTGCTTAAATAGTGCGGCGCACACCTGCAAACGGTAAGGCAATTAATTATGGAGAGGGGGAAAAACGACAGGAGCGCCCTCGTAGGTAGGAACCGAGCAGGAAGAAAACCATGACAATTGCCAAAACGGTTTTTAACGATAATAAAACGTTTTTTTTATTTTTTTTAATCTTCCACCCAACTTCAAATGTACCTGAAATTTCCTTCTTGCTCATATTTCTTATCCATGCACCTTGATTGTTTTGTGAAGTAGTGCCAGTTTTATTTTTTCCTCACTGATGAGGAGGCAGCAGCGGGTCTGGGTGCGTCAGCTCTTTTGGTGGAGAGGAGGGTATGGGTCCGCGAAAGTAGCCACCACTGGTGAAACCATATTGTGCATAATTTCACGGATTCCAACCGGGTTCTCAATTTCCGTTTTTTTTCCTTTACCGTCAGCATACTGATCTCTGTGCCCCCATATCGGTGCACAAACGAGTGGCTATTGTGCTGTGGTGGTTTCCCACAGGGTCACGTTACTGTGCCATTGCTCATTTGTTTGGGGTGAGCAAAGCATCAGTGGACATGAGGTGTCTGATGCCCTCTACTCCATTCAAAAAGTGTACATAAGCCCCAGAGTGAGAGAACCCGAGTAAAACATTGGTGTAAATAACTGGCGTTTTCCAGTGAATGCATTTTGAGATGTCTGGTCTGGCAGATCTGAACCCAATGCGAAAAAAATCCAATTTGTGCATGTCTAGACCTGCGTCAGGCTTTTAAAAGCCTAGTGTCATCAGATGTCAGAAGCCGCATTGAAATGACTAGTGTAACCATAGCCAAAGTGACTAGTGTCGCCATAGCCTAATACTGGTAATAGAGCTGTCACGATTATGAAATTTGTGTTAACAAATAATTGTAAGCCAAATTACTGTCCAGAGTAGTGCAAAACAATTACCAAGTAATTATTGTAGCAACCTTTTCAAATCACAGCTTTCCTCTTATAATTGTTTTCAATGCAATTTCCTATGGAACCAATAGGTGAGCAGCTATTTCAATAACCTTATTAATGAGTTAATTTGTGGAAGATACTGGCTAAATGTTGGACAGTAGGGGGTGCTGGAGTTAGCCAGCCAAAATCCCTGTTTTAATGAGTACTTCTATGTATGTTACAGAAAGGTATCAATTAATATAGGGATTATGATTGAACAATTAATTTCACCATGAAGGAGTTTCATAAGGTTCCATATTTGAACTGCATACCACAAAACATAAAATGTTCAAGTTCTGAGATGTAACTGCTTACTGAATACATATCTAAAAAAATATTATTATTATTATTTCTGGGCAGTACCTGAGTTCTCTGTGATAATGTTAGCCACCACAAAAAAACAGCAAGTGTAAATGTTTAACTATATATCGGTGATGATATCATCAATAGAAACCAGGTTCAGAAAGTAAAGGTCCCCCCCAGCATTTTGTTCCAATCACCTGGATTTGCTAATTAGCACAATTCTTCAGCCAGGAGGTAGAAGTAATTAGCGAAATCAGCTGACTGGGTGGTATAAACACATGGCAGGACTTTTACTTTGTGACCCCTGGATTTTACACCTCTGGGTATCAGCCGATTTCCCTTCCATGTGTGACTCAATCAGCACAGATACTCTTAACCCATCTTTAATGAGCTCAGTACGCCTTGTTCATATAGACCTACATCAATCTTGTGAGAGCAAAATAAAAAATAAACAGAAACGAAACATTAAATAAAAAATCTGAACATGCAAACGGGATACTATCCCTTAATGTTGCTATTTTAGTTTAGCGCAGCTGCGCCAAATCGCACCACTTTTTCAGAACGTGTGCCTTTAAAAATAAATTTTTAAAGAGACCAAAGGCACAGCTATGATGAAATGTCACTTACAGGCCATCAAAATAATTTTTGTATTTATGCTAGTTTGTTGTTTTTAAATGGAATATATCGATTTAATTCAATAGATCAGACCGACCATCTATTACGCCTCTGTATTGATTTAGTCTGTGGAAACAATTCTGTCAAGTGCCAAATCTCGCCATTACATGAGCCAAAACCCACCATGTAATTAATAAAACAAAAATGTGACGCTTTACATTGTAGGAAAAAAATGTTTGAACGAGACTTGACGCGGTGTTGTTGGTAACCGGTGGCATACTAAAAGCATATTAAAAGCTCTCGAAATGCAGCCACATTCAGAGACTTTAAAAAAAAAAAAATTTTCTTGAATTAAAACATGTTCAAATGCCGCCATATACAGAGACTTTTTTATTTTTATTTTCTTGAATTAAAACCCTGTTCAAATGTTCTGGAGATTTGTGTTTACCGTTAGCTCAGAAATGCATCTTGTTGGACTTCTGTTAATTTTTCTTTTTTAATTTAGAGTGGTTTTCTCATTAAATCATTATAATACTTCTCCTTGCATTTTATAAAACATACTAATAATAATGCATATATAATAAAAAATTTTACAAATTTTTCTGATTTTCCCTTTTTATCAAATACAAAGTTTCTAAGTGTCACTATGTTGCGTAGCGAGGTCCCCCAAAATCCTGATAGGAGCATCCCTAGTAACAGTCAAGGAGAAAATTGTCTCACCCTTTTTGGCCTCTTGAGGGGTTTCTTTGATCTTGGCCTTATCCAGCCTCAGCTTCTGGTCCATAACCTTCTTTCCATTAAGCATGAGGGCTTTCTGTAACTGTTCTTCCGTAGAGAAATTCACATACCCAAATTTCCTACAGTTGATAATGATAGCAAAGAATTATCATTTTATTTTTTTATTTTTTTTAAAGTAATGTATATACGTTCTGAATTTCAATCTCAGACTACAGATGACAATCTTTGAGAATAAAATAAAACTACAAAATAAAGTTTTTGCTTTCGGAATGAAAGAATAGCAGTTATTTGGCTTATGATATGCAGCAAATACAGTGTTAAGACACTTACTTGGAAGACCCCACTCGAACATTTTGGATCTTCAAGTCATTTTCTTGAAAGAACTTTTCCAATGCCTCTTTGATTTCCATGAAGCTCTTGCTTTTGTTCAAATTTCCAACAAAAAGGCAGAAGCCTGAAATAGAGTTCCAATAAGCTGCAATGGCAATCCACTTCAAACAGTTCACTAGCAAGTTTACTAATGCTTCTGGCTAATTTCCTTACAAACTCATTGCTGTCAAGTGTCACGCAACCCCCTTCGCGCAGATGCCAATTTTGGTCAATTCTCACCTATTTAGGGAGTGTTCTATTTAAGGCTTTATAACTCCAGGTGTGAGCATCACAGAAACTTGGAAAATTACTTAAATGTAACCAGTTGTACCATTTACAATACTAACTTAGATTTGTTTATTTTCATAATTTAGGTCAAAATAAAGTGCCACAAATGCAACGAAATCTTCACAAAAACGCTAACAAAATTTTTTTCTTTAGTTTGCAATGAAATACTGAGAGCTACATATCTAAAACAGGTAAAACTATACATTTCCTGAATCAGACTCCTCAGACAAATCTGAGGGTGATATGCAGAACAACTAAAGATCTACAGTAGGGTTCAAAAGTCTGAGACCACAAGTGAAAATGCTTCTATTTTACATTCTTTTCTAATTTAATGCAATTTTTCTTTCATTAGAAATGGTATTATCAGCATCATAATTTGAATGAAAAGTTAGATATTTGAAAACTTCACATGAATGAATAAAACTATTAGTATTTGGTATGTCCCGCTTTTGCTTTGATGACAGCTTCTACTCAAGCTAGCATGGACTCCACAAGTTTGTGCAGAACCTGATGATCCATGTTATCCCAAAATGATTTGACAATGTTCCAAAAAGTATCTTGTGATGTTACTGAATTCTTGGCTTTCTCTGTCTTCAAGTGCCCCCATAAATATTCAATGGGGTTGAGGTCAGGTGACTGTGGAGGAAAGTCTACGACAGTCAGCACTCCTTGCTCCTCTTTGGTCTTCAAGTAGTTCTTGCAAATATTTGAGGTGTGTTTAGGGTCATTATCCTGTTGCAGTATGAATCCTTCTCCACAAAGCTCCAAACCAGAGGGTATAGCATTTCTCTGAAGAATGGAGTGGTATTTTTCTTTTGTCAGGGTGTAATCGATTTGGTGCAGGTGTCCAACTCCAGAGTAGGCAAAACAGCCCCAGACTTGAATATTCCCAGCACTGTGGTATCAATCGCTCTCCAGTTCGTCTCTTTACATAAACCCTTCTGTTACTGCCATAAATCTCAAACTTTGATTCATCAGTAAAAAGGACTTTTTTCCAGTGATCCACTGTGAAATGCTGGTATGTCTTAGCCCATGCCAATTGTTGGCATTGTTTCCCCTCCTGAGAAGTGGTTTAGAGACTGCTACTTTGAGACCACTACTAGCTAGTCTTCTTTTGACAGTACTTTTACGGATTGGAGTCTCTCGTTCTTTATTCAGCGCATTCTGTATCTGTGATGCAGTTGATGTTCTCTCTCTCAGTGAACAAAGCTTTATGTATTGGTCTTCTGATGGTGCAAGCCAATTAACTAACAAGCCACTGTTGAGTAGATCAAATCCACTTGTGTCATCTGAACACATGCTTCAATGGAAGGGATAAGACTCAAGGAAATTTGATTAGTGACCTATAAATAGTGCAGAATCAAAAAAAACTCTTAATTTCACGTCATAACTTTTATATTTTTAGACTTTTTTCAAAATCCACAAACTTATTGTTTATTTCCAAGTTTACATAAAAAAATGTCAGATTTTCAATGTGGTCTCAGACTTTTGGACCCCACTGTATGTTGCAAAATGTAGGCGGTGTACCCTGTTGTCCCTTAGTGTCTCCACATCTATCCAAATGGCTAAATTGTGCACTGCTGTAAATCATAAAATAATCATATTTAACTACAAATCAACTGTTTTGGCTCATAAAACTAATTTTGCATCATTTCCAAGTTGGACTTACTATCTTTTAATCAGTATAGGGGGGATAGATATCTATGGGTCCAAAAACCTATCCAAAGCCTGTCTTAAAATGAAAAAAATATTTTTGTCCATTATAAAGCATATACACATTCATACTCACTCTAAGGAAATGTTTACATTCATCTAGCACATATGCACAGTAAATTTGAATGAGTATTTCCCATGCCCTAAGTCACAAGTATAGCCTATAGGGAGATACTAATATGCCATAGTGTACAGTCAAGCCGGAAAGTCTGAACACTCCTTTCACCTATCCACGTTTTATTACGTTACAGACATATCCTACAATAGATTGAGTTCATTTTTTGTCTGAAAATTCTACACAAAATAGCCCATAATGACAAAGTGAAAACAGGTTTTTAGACATTTGTGCTAATTTATTAAAAATCAAAATGTAAAATATCATATGTACACAAGTGTGCACACCCTTTGATATGACATCCAAAAGTGAGCTGAGGTGAATTTTGTTTCCACTGATACTGCTTGAGATGTTTCTACAACTTAATTGGAGTCCACCTGTGATAAATTCAATTGATTGGACATGATTGGGGATTGCCAACACCTGCCTATATAAGGTCCCACAGTTGACAGTGCATGTCAGAGCAAACTCCAAGCCATGGGGTCAAAGGAATTATCTGCAGACCTCAGAAACAGGATTGTGTCAAGGCATAGATCTGGAGAAGGGTACGGAAAAATCTCTGCAGCTTTACAGGTCCCAAAGAGCACAGTGGCCACCATCATTCGTAAATGGAAGAAGTTTGGAACCACCAAGAATCTTACTAGACCTGGCCGCCCGGCCAAACTGAGCAATCGGGGAAGACGGGCTTTGGCCAGGGAGGTGAGCAGGAACCCGAGGGTCACTCTGACAGAGCTCCAGCGTATCCTTGTGGAGATGGGAGAACATTTCAGAAGATCAACCATCCAGGCAGCACTCCACCAATCAGGCCTTTATGGTAGAGTGGCCAGACGGAAGCCCCTCCTTAGTAAAAGGCACATCACAGCCCGCTTGGAGTTTGCCAAAAGGCACCTAGAGGACTCTCCAAACCATGAGAATCAAGATTCTCTGGTCTGATGAAACCAAAATTGAACTTTTTGGCCTGAATACCAAGCGTCACGTCTGGAGGAAACCAGGCACCGCTCATCACCTGGCTAATAGCATCCCTACAGTGAAGCATGGCGGTGGCAGCATCATGATGTGGGGATGTTTTTCAGCAGCGGGAACGGGGCGACTAGTCCTGATAGAGGGAAACATGAATGCAGCTAAGTACACCAAGATCCTTGAAGAAAACCTGCTCCAGAGCGCTCTGGACCTCAGACTGGGGCGAAGGTTTACCTTCCAACATGACAACGACCCGAAGCACACAGCCAAGAGAACAAAGGAGTGGCTTCGGAGAAAGTCTGTGCATGACCTTGAGTGGCCCAGGCAGAGCCCAGACCTGAATCCAATTGAACATCTGTGGAAAGAGCTGAAAATGGCTGTGTACCGACGCTCCCCATCCAACCTGACGGAGCTTGCAAGGATATGCCAAGAGGAATGGGCAAAAATGTCCAGAAACAAGTGTGCCAAGCTCGTAGCTTCTTTCCCAAGATGCCTTGAAGCTGTAATCGCTGCCAAAGGTGCAGCAACCGAGTATTAGGCTAAGGGTGTGTACAGATATGTAACCCCTAAATAACCTATTTTTGTCAGTAAAATAAAATTGCATATTTTCTAAAAACCTGTTTTCACTTCGTCATTATTGGCTATTGTGTGTAGATGTTTGAGGCAAAAAATGAACTCAATCTATTGTAGAATATGTCTGTAACGTAAAAAAACGTGGATAGGTGAAAGGAGTGTTCAGACTTTCCGGCTTGACTGTATATTATGTACGATATGATTATGATAAAATAATATTCCCCATCAGGAAAATGCTGCAAAATGTTCTAGCTTCAGGGCAAATCAAACATAAAGCATGACTGAGCCACCTATGAACGCTTACATTACAGTATGTGAAATGCACTCAAAATGTGAAAATAACAATATCAAACTTATGGCACTGTGGCGGAGCGGAAAAACTAACATACATATTTGAAATATCCCAAGCAGTAATACTTACATATCAAGGAGAAAAATGTTGCTCATCCATATCCCTACACTATAACAGCGAACGTACATTTTAAGTTGTTTGCATAAAACTAAACTAATAAAACTAGAAATGCTGTTACTGCCGGATGTAATTTATTGTTCAAAGCATCCAATAAGACATTGCAAACACCATAGCTAAGGTTATAATGTCCTATATTGGATAAAGGAGTCGTCAATGAAACCAGAATGAACTGGAATGAATGAAACAGCTTTGCAGAGCGTGGGGGATATTAGTGTAATAGAGTTATAAAGTGCTGTGTATTTCTCAATGGATTGACAATAAATGACCAGTGAATTTTAAAAGGGACATCTCTATGCTAAAACCAATGTTAGGATTGGATTATGGATATTTATTTAATATTTAGTAGCAGATATTGATAGTAGAATGACATGGTAAAATGACAAAAGTATTTCATGTTTATTTTGCATTTGAGCGAGTAGGGCTTTTCTGTTTTGGCATACGATCGGGCTATTGTTGGCTTTATCTTGTTGCTATGATAGAATACAAATTTTTGGTGTTAAGAAAAAACATTTTTATGAACTCACACATAGACGTTATTGTCCACTGTGTCACGCATGGGTAGGTATAGTTGCATGCAAGACTGAGTGAGGGGTTGCTTGTTAAATGGACTATCTACGCAACATAGTGACACTTAGAAACTGTTGTCACGAATTGTGTACTAATAAAGCTAAAACCCAGAGTTTGTTGTTTCCACTCATAGTTTGGCTGCAGGAGAAATTAATATCTGAGTTCAGCAAAATCTTAGCCACTAGGGGATCTGTGTGAAGGGGTTAAGCGTTTTAATGATCAAACATGTCATATTACTACTGAGCAATACAAGGGGAAAGTAATAAATATGATATGAAATGCATATCTTGCCTTTATCCTCGGATTTAGCTTTTTTGACTGGAGGAGCCTCCTTCTTGGACTTGGCCTTTGCCTTCCTTTTCCCAGGAGTCAATGCAGGTTCTAGAAAATTGCAACAGTGCATTCAGCGCACCAAATCAAATTACATCATAAAAACTTAATACAAATGCATCCATACTGTGCAGTCCAACGCATACTCTTGTGTCAAAGTTTACATTAAGTGGGTCATATATTCTACTATGCTGAAACCTACAGTACAAAGGACATTCAATAAAAATAAAAAACAATATTTCTGAAGATATTTTCACTGCAACATAATAATAATAATAATAATAATAATAATAATAATAATAATAAATATAGCTGCAAGCAGCGATTTCCGGGGACCGTGAGGAATCAGCGGCATTTGTCAAACGCAGAAACCGCAAAATGGTAGACAACTCTACACAGGGTTGACCCAAAATACAAATATTTGTTTCTAATCAGGGCTTTTGCCATTGCTGATGGTATCTTTACCCGATCCGGTAAGGGCTTGCGTATTAAGTCTTTTAAGTACACGTGAAACAGTGAACAGTTAATACTGTTACATTTCTTAACTTTTGCAATAAAAAGGTGTTTCTTAATGTGAAAACAACATTAAAAGAAGCATAGCATTTGCACAATAGTTTTGCCAAACATTAACCAAGCCATTGGTACCAAGCCGGAATTGACCACATACACATGGAAAGCCAATACTGTATCCACTAGGCCTAAGCAGGTTAACAGAAATGAGCAGGCCAAATAAGACTTGTGTGTTGCGGTATCACATTGTTTTGGCTTACTGACTTCATAATTCAAACAGATAACTGGTAATATTGTGAAATTTCCTAGCCTTTGCAATAAAAAGAACATTCTTACAATGACGTGCACATTGTGTGCCTCAAAAAAAACTCGGGAACAGGTGGGGATCGAACCACCAACCTACTACACGGCAGTCAAATGCCTTAACCACTAAGCTACAGGAACTTTCACAGTTGGTATAGTAGGTAGACGGCCTGTTAAGCAGAGATATTGTACTTGGCGGATGGCATACCTGCCATCCCAACATTTGTATTTCTTTAGTGCCACCACGGAGATTGATTGGGTTTAAACTGCAGGGCTCAAGTCTTGATCTAACTCTCAATCAACCCACCAAGTTTCAGAACTTTATATCAAACGGTTTTAGAAGTACTAGCATTTGTGCGATAAGCCACGCCCAATGCAAAATCCATTGGCTTCTCATTCGGCCAATTTTTGACATACACCTTAGTAACGTAATGTGTGTATGTAGGGAAGAGATTTGAGTACCTTGAACAGGTTTCGTGCAAATTGGTCAAATTCTGTAGGAGGAGTAGCATTTTAAGTGTTTTACAAAAAATGCTAATTAGTGGAAAATCGAAGAAGGCAGACTTCATGGTTTCTTGAGGCAAATTTGTTGGGCAGGAGTAGCGGGATGTGTCCACCAACTTATGTGACTGTAGATCAAACGGGGCGTCGGCAGTGGGCGTGTCAATGCTTTTAAGTGAATTTTTAAATATTTTCTTATATTTGGATCTCTATAGCGCCACCACATGGCTCGATTGGGTTGAAACTGGAGACGTCAGGTCCTGATGTTACTCTTAAAAGAATTTCCAAGTTTCATAACTTTCTGTGAAATGGTTTTGGAATTATTAGCATTTTTGTGATAAGCCACGCCCACTGGATATTTATTGGCTCGTCATTCGGCCATCTTTTAAAATATCAAAATTCTGTATATAGGTTGTATGAGGCATGGTGTAAGGAGTGTGTTTACCAGGTTTCATGTAAATTGGTCAAAATTTATAGGAGGAGTAGTATTTTAAGTGTTTTACAAGTAATGCTAATTAGCGGAAAATCCAATAGGGCTAACTTGATGGTTCTGTGAGGCAAATTTGTTCAGTATGAGCAGACGGACCTCTATCCCACATTTTGTGACTCTAGATAAAACGGGGCGTATGCAGTGGGCGTGTCAATGATTTTTAGTGAATTTTTAAATATTTTCTTATATTTGGATCTCTATAGCGCCACCACGTGGTTCGATTGGGTTGAAACTGTAGAGGTCAATTCCACATGTTACTCTTAATAGATCTACCGGGTTTCATAACTTTCTGTCAAATGATTTTGGAATTATCAGCATTTTTGTGATAAGTCACGCCCATTGAAAATTAATTGGCTCGTCATTCGGCCATCTTTTAAAATATCACAATTTTGAATATGAATTTTATGAAGCATGGTCTAAGGAGTTCTTGTCCCACGTTTCATGTAAATTGACCAAATTTTGTAGGAGGAGTAGTATTTTAAGTGTTTTACAAGTAATGCTAATTAGCGGAAAATCCAATATGGCTGACTTCATGGATCCTTGAGGTAAATTTGTTCAACATGAGCAGAGGGACCTGTATACCACATTTTGTGACTTTAGGTCAAACGGGGCATCGGCAGTGGGCGTGTCAATGATTTTTAGTGAATTTTTAAATATTTTCTTATATTTGGATTGATATAGCGCCACCACGTGGCTCGATTGGGTTAAAACTGTAGGGGTCTATTCCTCATGTTACTCTTAATAGATCTACCAGGTTTCATAACTTTCTGTCAAATGATTTTGGAATTATCAGCATTTTTGTGATAAGTCACGCCCATTGAAAATTAATTGGCTCGTCATTCGGTCATCTTTTAAAATATCAAAATTCTGAATATAACTTTTATGAAGCATGGTCTAACGAGTTTGTGTACCTCGTTTCATGTAAATTGGCCAAATTTTGTAGGAGGAGTAGCATTTTAAGTGTTATACAAAAAATGCTAATTAGCGGAAAATCCAATATGGCTGACTTCATGGATCCTTGAGGTAAATCTGTTCAGCATGAGCAGAGAGACCTGTACACCACATTTTGTGACTCTAGGTCAAACGGGGCGTCGCCAGTGGGCGTGTCAATGTCACAATATTAAGACGTACACTACAGCGCCACCAACTGGCCTATCGCCACGAAATTCGGTGTGAGCTTGTATGATGACAACTTCTAACAACTTACCAAGTTTCATGCTAATAAGCCAAGCGGTTAAGGAAAACCTCAAAGAAGTAATAAATGAGTACATTTAAGCAAAAATGTCGGCAAATTCAAGATGGCGCCCACCAAATTAGTAAAGTTCTATGATCCAAATCCGGCTCTTTGTCACTGTAGCAAGTTATACATCTCTGCAAAGGAACTGTGATTTTTAGTGAATTTTTTTATATTTCTTTATATTTGGAACTCTATAGCGCCACCACATGGATAGATTGGGATAAAACTGTACATGTCTAGTCCTAATGGGACTCTTAAAAGACCTACCAAGTTTCATAGCTTTCTGTCAAATCGTTTTGGAATTATTAGCATTTTTGTGATAAGCCACGCCCAGTGAAATTTCATTGGCTCGTCATTCGGCCATATTTGAAAATATCAAAATTCCAAATATAACTTTTATGAGACATGGTCTAAGGAGTATGTAAACCGAGTTTCATCTCAATTGGTCAAATTTTGTAGGAGGAGTAGCATTTTAAGCGTTTTACAAAAAATGCTAATTAGCAAAAAATCCAATATGGCGGACTTTATGGGTCCTTGAGGCAAATTTGTTCAGAATGAGCAAATGGACATGCATACCAAATTTTGTGACTCTAGGTGAAACGGGGCGTCGGCAGTGGGCGTGTCAATGTCAAAAATTTGTCACGTGCACTACAGCGCCACCAGGTGTTCAATCTGCGTCATAATATAGAGGATTCAAGAGTTTGGGAATCCCAACAAGCGTGCCAAGTCTGGTGATTCTAGGACAAACCAGCTCATGGGAATTTTAGGTGAAAGGGGAGAAAAAAAAAAAAAAGAAAAAAAAAAAGAATCTGAACAAAAACAATAGGGTACCTGCAGCTTCGCTGCACGGTCCCCTAATAATAATAAACAACAAGTTTTCGTCATCCTAGATCAGTGTTCCTCAACCCTGGTCCTGGAGGGCCGCAGGGTATGCTGGTTTTTGTTGTTGCCTTAAAGGGGACATGAAGCACTCGGGAAAGTGGCTCAGGTTCATTAGCTTTTTACCTTAAATTAGATATGACCATGCGTTCAAATCTGAAACCGACCCGTATTTGCTGGAAAAATAAGTTACAATTCGAGTGGAAACAACAAACTCTGTTTTAGCTTTATTAGTACACAATTCATGACAAGAGTTTCTAAGTGTCACTATGTCGCCTAGCTAGTCCATTTAACAAGCAACCCCTCACCCAGTCTCGCATGCAACTATACCTACCCATGCGTGACACAGTGGACAATAACGTCTATGTGTGAGTTCATAAAAATGTTTTCTTACCACCAAAAATTTGTATTCCATCATAGCAACAAGATAAAGCCAACAATAGTCCGATCGTATGCCTAAACAGCAGTGAAAAGTGTCTAGGACAGGGTTTCTCAACCCTGGTCATGGAAGGCCGTAGGGTATGCTGGTTTTCGTTGTTACTCTGTACTTAATTGATCAGTTAAAGCAGCCAATAACACAGTTAATTCACCGCACCTGGTTTCTTGGGTCTGAATTGGTTGCCGATATTAAAGGGGACATGAAGCACTTGGTAAAGTAGCTCTGGTTTGTTAGTTTTTTTTTACCTTAAATTAGATATGACCGTGTGTTCAAATCTCAAACCGACCCGTATTTGCTGGAAAAAGAATGTACAATTAGCTTTTTTTCCACTAGGGCGCAGCCATCTTGGACCAACTGAGGTCATGACTTCACTAGGTTGGTTGGTCTCAGCTGTTCAATGTATTACTATGGTAGAATAGCTGACTTTCAGTGAGCTCAACGATGTACCGTGAGGAAAAACGCACAGACGGTCTTTTCGTATTGCCCCGAGATGCTCAAATGAGTATTACCGAAGAAAACTTAACATAAAACTAAATTTCCACAAACTGCTTCTGACCATACTATTGCTGTGGCCTGACGAGCCGGCAACTGCAGCGCCGCTGCATTGCCTTGATATATTAGTTAACAGCCTGCAAATATATACCTACCGTGACCTAGCATCACAAGCTACCGCTTATTTTCTATAGGCAATATTAGCTAGACATGACTTTAGCTCCCAAACCGTTTATCAAGGCAATGCAGCGGCGCTGCAGTTGCCGGCTCGTCAAGACACAGCATTAGTATGGTCAGAAGCAGTTAGTGGAAATTAAGTTTTAAATTAAGTTTTGTTCGGTAATACTCATTTGAGCATCTCGGGGCAATATAAAAAGACCGTCTGTTTTTGTTTTATTTTCTCCTCACGATACATCGTTGAGCTCACTGAAAGTCAGCTATTCTACCATAGTAATACATTGAACAGCTGAGACCAACCAACCTAGTGAAGTCGTGACCTCAGTTGGTCCAAGATGGCTGCGCCCTAGTGGAAAAAAAGCTAATTGTACATTCTTTTTCCAGCAAATACGGGTCGGTTTGAGATTTGAACACACGGTCATATCTAATTTAAGGTAAAAAAAACTAACAAACCAGAGCTACTTTACCAAGTGCTTCATGTCCCCTTTAATATCGGCAACCAATTCAGACCCAAGAAACCAGGTGCGGTGAATTAACTGTGTTATTGGCTGCTTTAACTGATCAATTAAGTACAGAGTAACAACGAAAACCAGCATACCCTACGGCCTTCCATGACCAGGGTTGAGAAACCCTGTCCTAGACACTTTTCACTGCTGTTTTGGCATACGATCGGACTATTGTTGGCTTTATCTTGTTGCTATGATGGAATACAAATTTTTGGTGGTAAGAAAACATTTTTATGAACTCACACATAGACGTTATTGTCCACTGTGTCACGCATGGGTAGGTATAGTTGCATGCGAGACTGGGTGAGGGGTTGCTTGTTAAATGGACTAGCTAGGCGACATAGTGACACTTAGAAACTCTTGTCACGAATTGTGTACTAATAAAGCTAAAACACAGAGTTTGTTGTTTCCACTCATAGTTTGGCTGCAGGAAAAATTAATATCGGAGTTGAGCAAAATCTTGGCCACTAGGGGATCTGTGCGAAGGGGTTAAGCGTTTTAATTATCAAACATGTTATATTACTACTGTGCAATACAAGGGGAAAGTAATAAATATGATATGAAATGCATATCTTGCCTTTATCCTCAGATTTAGCTTTTTTGACTGGAGGAGCCTCCTTCTTGGACTTGGCCTTTGCCTTCCATTTCCCAGGATTCAATGCAGGTTCTAGAAAATTGCAACAGTGCATTCAGCGCACCAAATCAAATTACATCATAAAAACTTAATACAAATGCATCCATACTGTGCAGTCCAACACATACTCTTGTGTCAAAGTTTACATTAAATGGGTCATATATTCCATACTTTGTACTATGCTGAAACCTACAGTACAAGGGACATTCAATAAAAATAAAATAAACAATATTTCTGAAGATATTTTCACTGCAACATAATAATAACAACAATAATAAACAAGTTGTCGTCATCCTAGACCAGTGTTTCTCAACCCTGATCCTGGAGGGCCGCAGGGTATGCTGGTTTTTGAAGGTTCGTTAATTCACCAGGTGTGGTGAATTAACTGTGTTATTGGGTGCTTTAATTGATCAATTAAGTACCGAGTAACAATGAAAACCAGCATACCCTGAGGCCCTCCTGACCAGGGTTGAGAAACCCTGTCCTAGACACTTGTAATATATTTTTTAAAAATTTAAAATGTAACTTTTTTCTGCCGTGTCTCAGGAGGATGTCCCCAATAAACTGCATTCTTCATCAACATGACTCACCATCTTCACAGCTCTCCACTTCTTCATCCTCATCATCATCATCATCATCATCACCAGAAGCAGCATCATCATCTTTTTCATCATCCGCCAAATCCTCCTTGGGCTTCACCATTCCTCCTTTCTTTGCCTTGGCATCAGGAGCAGGGGCTGTGTCCATCTCTTCTTCACCATCTATACGATGCATTGATCAGACATACAGTCTTCTGCTTCCAGATTAGCACTGCCTACATTCTGCATGTTCAGAGCTTAAGATCTACAACCCCAATTCCCAAAAAGTTGGGACAGTATGGACAATGCTAATAAAAACAAAAAGGAGTGATCTGTAAATTCTATTCACCCTTTACTATATTGAAAACACTACAACAACACATATTTGATGTTTTACCTTGTGAATTTCATAGTTATTTTGAAAATATACACTCATTTCAAATCTGATGACTGCAACACGCTCCAAAAAGGTTGAGACAGTTGAGTGTTTACCATCACCCTTTCTTTTAATAACACTTATTAAGTGTTTGGGCACTGAAGACACCAGTTGATTAAGTTTAGCAAGCGGAATTTTCCTCCATTCTTCCATTATGCAGGTCTTCAGCTGCGCAATTGTACGGGGCCTTTGTTGCCATATTTTGCGCTTCATAATGCACCACACATTCTCAATCGGAGACAGGTCAGGACTGCAGGCAGGCCAATCTAGCACCCGCACTCTGCTTACGCAACCATGCACTTGTAATCCGGGCAGAATGTGGTTTGTCGTTGTCCTGCTGGAAAATGCAGGGACCTCCCTGGAAAAGATGGCGCCTGGATGGCAGCATATGTTGCTCCAAAATTTGTACATATCTTTCTGCATTAATGGTGCCCTCACAGATGTGCAAGTTACCCATGGCATGGGCACTGACACATCCCCATACCATGACAGACGCTGGCTTTTGGACCTGACGCTGATAACAGCTTGGATGGTCCTTTTCCTCTTTGGCTCGGAGAACATAATGGCTGTTTTTTCCAAAAACTATTTGAAATGTTGACTTGTCGGACCACAAAACACGCTTCCACTGTGCTTCTGTCCATCTCAGATGAAACCGAGCCTAGAGAAGTCGGCGGCGCTTCTGGACAGTGTTGATGTATGGCTTCTGCTTTGCATAGTAAAGCCTTAACTTGCATCTGTGGATGCAGCGGCGAATGGTGTCGACTGAAAGGTTTACCAAAGTATTCCTGAGCCCATGTCATGATATCCATTACAGACGCAAGACGGTTTTTAAGACAGTGACGTCTGAGGGATCGGAGATTACGCACATTCAGTGGTTTTCGGCCTTGCTCTTTACGCACCGATATTTGACCAGATTCCTTGAATCTTTTAATTATATTGTGCACTGTAGAGGGTGAAGAGCCCAAAATCCTACAGATTTGTCTTTGGGGAACATTGTTCTGAAAATGCTGGATTATTCGCTGATGCATCTGTTGGCAAATTGGCGAGCCTCGACCCATCCTTGCTCTTGAAGGACTAGGCCTTTCTTGGAGGCTCCTTATATACTATAACACGATTGCCTCACCTGTTTAACATCACCTTGTTATTTCAACTTGTCACATTGTTATTCGTCCTAAATTGCCCGTCCCAACTTTTTTGGAACGCGTTGCAGGCATCAATTTCAGAATAAACGTATATCTTCAAAAAAACAATGAAGTTGATTAGGTAAAACATGAAATACCTTGTCTTTATACTGTTTTTGTTTGAATACAAGTCAAAGTAAATTTACAAATTACTGCTTTCTGAATTTATTTGCATTTCATTTACCGTCCCAACTTTTTTGGAATTGTTGTACAAAAACCCAACGTTATACTATCAGCATTGAGAGAAAAGACACTGGTATTCAAACAAATTAATCCCAGGCACTCCTTTCAATTGTACATTCACAATGCACTCAATAGTATGTAATATGACATCTTTTACATAGTTCTACACTGCCTGGCCAAAAAAAAAGTCGCCGTTGCACCCGTCATGCATAGTGCCCACTGTACAAACCTCTGGAGGCAGTGTTATGATCTGGGGTTGCTTCAATTGGTCAGGTCTAGGCTCAGCAACGTTATGCAGCAATAAAATGAAGTCAGCTGCGTACCTGAATGCACTGAATGACCAGGTTATCCCATCAATGGGCATATTGCAGGACGACAATGCCAAGATTCATCGGGCTCAAATTGTGAAAGAGTGGTTCAGGGAGCATGAGGAATCATTTTCACACATGAATTGGCCACCAGAGTCCCGACCTTAACCCCATTGAAAGTCTTTGGGATGTGCTGGGGAAGACTTTACGTAGTGGTTCGACTCTCCCATCGTCAATACAAGATCTCGGCCAAAAATTAATGCAACTCTGGATGGAAATAAATGTTGTGACGTTGCATAAGGTTGTCAAAACAATGCCACGACGAATGCGCGCCGTAATCAAAGCTAAAGGTGGTCCAACAAAATATTACAGTGTGCGACTTTGTTTTTGGCCAGGCAGTGTACATTTTATCATCCTTTCTGCAATGTTTCCCAAAGCATTAAGCAATAGCAGCACACTGCTGCTCCAGGAACCAGGAGTGCTGCTGCTCAATATTCACCTCACACTATGTGTGAATTTGTCCTAGACGGTGTCATACAATAAAACTAATTCAGGTAAATGTCTGTGTCAGCAAATTGATTAAGCAGATTGGCAGAAAGTCACTCACCTGCCTCTTTGTCATCATCATCCTCAGTAGGGGTAGTCATTTCTGCAGTGACCTTGGAGGGGGGCTCTGACTCTTCCTCTAGAACAAATGTGACCAACAGTTGCTGAGCAAAAGCCATTAACTAAAAATCCAACACAACCAAAAGACAATGGAATGAGGGGTTTTTAGACACAAGTTCTCCAAAATGGTTTAAATGACACATGTGCAATGCTACCACTGGCAGTTTGAGACATTGGGAGATCCAGGTTTTATATGACTGGAAATTGCATAGACTTCCTCATATGTTAAAGTAGAATGTGAAATGTCTAATATCGGTAAAGGGCATACCATTGACTGCTTCATTATTATCTTCCTCTACCTCTTCTGATTCTTCAACTTCTACTGGGGCAGTTTCTTTGGGAGGGGCTGCCTTGCCCTTGGCAAGACTCACCGTGCCTTCCTGGGGTGGAAGGGATGTCTCATCCTCCAATTTGTCCCCTGAAAAATGCCAAACATTGTAGTCCTGCAGTACACAAGAACACTGTAGCACAGCAGCATGGCAATACGTTGTTCTACATTAATTATCATCCTTATTGTTGTAAGGCTTCCCATATTAGTAATAGCATCACATTGCTGCTCCAGGAACCAGGAGCACTGCTACTCAATATCCACCTGACTCGGGTATTAAACTACACTTTGTGTGAATATAATGGGTCTCGTCATCCAATTTGTCCTCTGAAAAATGCCAAATATTGTAGTACTGCAGTACACAAGAACACTGAAGCGCAGTACGGTAGTATGCTGTAGTATCATGCAGTATGATAGTAAGTACATTATAGTACAGCAGTACTCTTTACTAATAATTAACTGCCGATAGTAGTCCTGCCCATATCGCTTCCTTAAAATTGACATGTGTTTATAAAATGCTACGAAAAATTCATATAAATTTTTTTTATTAGACATCTGTCCCAATCACTGTTTAGTTTTGAGAGTCCATCTGATAAACAGTCACCGTAAGCATCCCCCCCAAATCAATTGTCATTGCCTAAAATGCTTGGTATATTCAAGATAATGCAATCTCATGCATACAACATTAGCAGAGCAAATCAAGGCATTGCATATTCTAAAATAATCATCTTCTGTCTCATACCCATGTATTTATACTTACATATTTGTTTTGAACAGAACCCCTTACCATTTTCCTCCTCAGTTTCTTCTCGATTTCCACTCTTAGCTGCTTCGGCTGGAGATGCTTTCTTCTTAGCTAGCGCCCTTGATGGTACCTTTAAACAGGCATAGCCAAATACTTGAAATACTGAACAATTAAACATTACACAAGGAATCTCTATTTGACTATCTTATACAGCCCAATTAGGACACAAACCTAGTGTGAACATTGTAAAACAAATTATACATGGGTTAATACAATAACACAGAACAAAAATAAGTGGCTCATAAAACTCATAGGTTTACTGAGGTACACCGCTACAAGATAAAGAAGACTCAGCAATATTCAAGGGCTTATTGTAATGTGAAAAAGATTTTATTTATTAACATAAAGAACATTCCTTTAATATTCACCAGAATATAATTCTTTTGATTTTGGTGATTGAATACCCTGACAAAAACTCAGTGATTCTGGCAATTTCAGACAAACTGAAGCAAAAAAAAAAATCTGGTGTTGAATCCTTCTGTGAACTTATTACTAAACGTTAAAGGTTAACATTCAGGACAGGGATGAGAAATGAATAAGTGTTTGAACTTGTTGTGTTTGAACTAGCATGTGAAAGACGAGCAGTAAAATTCCCAGTCCCTCTGCTCCGGTCGTAACGTTATTCAGTGTGACTGGCGTTGTCTGACACCGCCCATAAACTATAAGCGCTCTTGCCAAGAGTCTTGGGCTGCGTTCGGATTCAAAATTTATCCTTTCTTCCTGTCGTTCCCTTTCCTTGTTTTAAGGGGGGAATCCCCAAAATGCCAGGATGAAATATGGCAGCCACACCAAGTGTGATTCGGATCCAATTTAAGAAAGGGGAGGGAGTAATTATATTATATTATATTGTTTATCCTCCCTTCCAACAAGGGTATAAAATGCAATCTTCCAGCAAGAAGGGAATCCCACAATGCAATGCTCCACATGGAAACAGTGGGCGGTCACCACAGAACTATGTGGCGGTCACATTTCAACTCTATGGTGTTGCACTTCCGAAATGTTGCGAGGGCGGTTCGGTTCCACTTTTGTTTTTTTCTCGTCAATCCTCCCTTGCAGAACACCTTTTAAGTTTGCTTGCTGCACGTAGCAAATTGTGTCACAAGATAGCTCCCTCGAAGGAAGACAGCAAGGGAAGGGAGTGTGTTAAATTGGATCTGAAATTTATCCTTTCTTCCTGTCGTTCCCTTCCCTTGCTTCAAGGGGGGAATCCCCAAAATGCCAGGATGAAATATGGCAGCCACACCAAGTGTGATTCGGATCCAATTTAAGAAAGGGGAGGGAGTAATTATATTCCCTCGCTCCCTCGTTTATCCTCCCTTCCACCAAGGGTATGAAATGCAAGCTTCCAGCAAGAAGGGAATCCCATAATGCAATGCTCCACATAGAAAAATTGGGTGGTCACCACAGAACTATGTGGCGGTCACATTTCAACTCTATGGTGTTGCACTTCCGAAATGTTGCTAAGGCGGTTCGGTTCCGTTTTTGTTTGCTTCTTGTCAATCCTCCCTTGCAGAGCACCTTTTAAGTTTGCTTGCTGCACGTAGCAAATTGCGTCACAAGATAGCTCCCTCCAGGGAAGACAGCAAGGGAAGGGGAGCGTGTTAAATTGGATTTGAATGCAGCCCTGGCTATTGTAGTTCAGAGTAAACCAAGTACCTGGTACATGCGCAGTAGTTTGGGGCTATATCTCTGCTCTCACGACAGGTAGAAAGTTGGCTGAGCGCTCACTTTAATCAGGAGGAGAGCTACTTTTCTACAAATCAAACATCATTTTTGGGTGGAATTACCCTTTAAGGCTATATCAGATGTCCAGATAAACATGGCATATACATTTTTATTTCTTTATGAGATTCTTTATCAGTGGCCATAGCCACTTCTGACTTTCGTCAGCGAGAAAAAAAGACAAAGCTACAAGTCCAACAAAAATGTGACTTATGTGACATGAATTTATGCCCATTACCTTACAGTGAAGAAGAGTTCAAGCCAAAGCATTTCTTGTGCAATATTACTGTAGCCTAAGTGTTGGCAGATTACTTAGAAAATGTAAATTCTCTTTTACATAGTGCCGTGAAAAAGTATTTTCCCACCATCTGATTTTCAGAATTTTTGCACATTTTTCACACCGATTATTGCAATCCAATCCTCAAAGTTACCCTCACAGATGTATTCAGAGAACACAGCATTTTCCACCGTCGAGAGGTTGAGCAAGCAATGTAAAACTGATTCTGAATTCCATAAAATGTGCTACTAGTGCTACCCTAGTTCCACTTTAGCATTTGATTACCCGGACAACTCATGCCTCATACAACACGCGATTAGCCCTTGAGGTGTTCCATTCGAACGCCTGGTTGGTCCCTCCCCTCCATAAAAGTTGCCGAGTCGTCATCGCAGAAGATATATAATTTTGTTACCATTTTCCGATCACTGGAAAGGGTCACTGGTTTCCTTTAACCAGGAAATTAATTTATATCCTACGACACGCCTTAAAAAAATCCAATTATGTTCAAATTCTTCGCGGTGTTCAAATAAATTGGCTAACTAGTTCTTACAAATCAGCAAGTCTTCTGCAAATAGATTGCAAGCTACCTAGCTACCCAAGGCTAACGACAGTAGCATAAGTCAGTAAGTAGCTAAAACAAAAAACAATGTGTCGATTGCGATTTGCTATCTGAAGTGTAATCGATTTTCAGACACCACGTGGCTTAATTCCACAAGAAACAGCGATCTGATATATAAAGACAGATAAAACAGGTCATACCGCAAGACACATTTCTCGAGTTGAATCTCGCTTGATGGTTACAGCCTACACAGCAACAACAGCAACAATAGAATGTGTGAATAGCACTTGCCAGCTCCCTAGCATGTAGCTATGCAATTTTAATTGAACTGTACTTTACCTTGAACTGTTTCACCATGATTTTTACTGCGGTCGCTGGCGGTCGATCTAAATACCTTAATGCACTCTGACCAATATTGTATCCACACGTGGTTAAGCCTACCAGAGTCGCACAGAACTACTTCTTCTTCTTCTTCTTT
>CM056381.1:50427304-50457304 GCA_029718625.1 Synaphobranchus kaupii
CTATTTATACAAAGAACACATTTCATGTAAAGGTTTTGCTTTGTACTGTAAACTATTTTAAATTCTGGTGTTATATCTCTAAGGGTGTGTCCCAATAGTTGAAAAATGCACCTTCTACTCCCTTTCTCCACTACCCACCTCCCCTACTCCCTTCCTCCACTACCACCTCCTCTACTCCTTTCTTCCACTACCTCTCCTCCCTTCCTCCACTACCACCTCCTTTCCTCCCTTCCTCCACTACCACCTCCTTTCCTCCCTTCCTCCACTACCACCTCCTCTCCTCCCTTCCTCCACTACCACCTCTTCTCCTCCCTTCCTCCACTACCACCTCCTTTCCTCCCTTCCTCCACTACCACCTCCTTTCCTCCCTTCCTCCACTACCACCTCCTCTCCTCCCTTCCTCCACTACCACCTCCTCTCCTCCCTTCCTCCACTACCACTTACTCTACTCCTTTCTTCCACTACCTCTCCTCCCTTCCTCCACTACCACCCCCCTTTCCTCCCTTCCTCCACTACCACCTCCTTTCCTCCCTTCCTCCACTACCACCTCCTCTCCTCCCTTCCTCCACTACCACCCTTCCTTTCCTCCCTTCCTCCACTACCACCTCCTCTACTCCTTTCCTCCACTACCACCTAATTTCCTTCCTCCACTTCCACCTCCTCTCCTCCCTTTCTCCCCTACCACCTCCTTTCCTCCCTTCCTCCACTACCACCTCCTTTCCTCCCTTTCTCCACTACCACCTCCTCTACTCCCTTCCTCCACTACCACCTCCTCTCCTCCCTTTCTCCACTACCACCTCTCCTCCCTTCCTCCACTACCACCTCCTTTCCTCTCTTCCTCCACTACCACCTCCTCTCCTCCCTTTCTCCTCTACCACCTCCTCTCCTCCCTTTCTCCTCTACCACCTCCTCTCCTCCCTTCCTCCACTACCACCACCTCTCCTCCCTTCCTCCACTACCACCTAATTTCCTCCCTCCACTTCCACCTCCTCTCCTCCCTTCCTCCACTACCATCTCTCCTCCCTTTTTCCACTACCACCTCCTCTCCTCCCTCCACTACCACCTCCCTTCCTCCCTTCCTCCACTACCACCTCCTCTCCTCCCTTTCTCCTCTACCACCTCTCCTCCCTTTCTCCTCTACCACCTCCTCTCCTCCCTTCCTCCACTACCACCTAATTTCCTCCCTCCACTTCCACCTCCTCTCCTCCCTTCCTCCACTACCATCTCTCATCCCTTTCTCCACTACCACCTCTCCTCCTTTCCTCCCTCCACTTCCACCTCCTCTCCTCCCTTCCTCCACTACCATCTCTCATCCCTTTCTCCACTACCACCTCTCCTCCTTTCCTCCACTACCACCTCCTTTCCTCCCTTCCTCCACTACCACCTCCTCTCCTCCCTTTCTCCTCTACCACCTCCTCTACTCCCTTTCTCCTCTATCACCGCCTCTCCTCCCTTTCTCCTCTACCACCTCCTCTCCTCCCTTTCTCCTCTACCACCTCCTCTCCTCCCTTTCTCCTCTACCACCTCCTCTCCTCCCTTTCTCCTCTACCACCTCCTCTCCTCCCTTCCTCCACTGCCACCTCCTCTCCTCCCTTTCTCCTCTACCACCTCCTCTCCTCCCTTTCTCCTCTACCACCTCCTCTCCTCCCTTTCTCCACTACCACCTCCTCTCCTCCCTTTCTCCACTACCACCTCCCTTCCTCCCTTCCTCCACTACCACCTCCTCTCCTCCCTTTCGCCTCTACCACCTCCTCTCCTCCCTTTCTCCTCTACCACCTCCTCTCCTCCCTTTCTCCTCTACCACCTCCTCTCCTCCCTTTCTCCTCTACCACCTCCTCTCCTCCCTTCCTCCACTACCACCCTCCTCTCCTCCCTTCCTCCACTACCACCTCCTCTCCTCCCTTTCTCCTCTACCACCTCCTCTCCTCCCTTTCTCCTCTACCACCTCCTCCTCCCTTCCTCCACTACCACCTCCTCTCCTCCCTTCCTCCACTACCACCTCCTCTCCTCCCTTCCTCCACTACCACCTCCTCTCATCCCTTCCTCCACTACCACCTCCTCTCCTCCCTTTCTCCACTACCACCTCCTCTCCTCCCTTTCTCCACTACCACCTCCTCTCCTCCCTTTCTCCACTACCACCTCCTCTCCTCCCTTTCTCCACTACCACCTCCTCTCCTCCCTTTCTCCACTACCACCTCCTCTCCTCCCTTTCTCCACTACCACCTCCTCTCCTCCCTTTCTCCACTACCACCTCCTCTCCTCCCTTCCTCCACTACCACCTCCTCTCCTCCCTTCCTCCTCTACCACCTCCTCTCCTCCCTTCCTCCACTACTTAATTAATTTCTCGATGCAAACCGCAATGTCAGGAAAATTGTATACTGTACATGCAAATACTTGTACTCGAAACGTTCAGGCAGTTTTGCATACTTCCGGAGAGGAGTGGTAGTGGGGGAGTGGAGGAAAGGAGGTAGCTTACTAGCTAAGTCTTTGTCAAAATAAGTATTAATTTGCTATGTTTGTATCTAAATTTATTCATAGCTTAGCTCAAGTTATCCAGTACAGTGGCATTGTCCTCTAACTCTTAAGGTCACCATGTCACTGTTGTTGGTTGTAATAGACGTCCTTCAGCTGTTAGTAATACTTTAAAGGGTCACAAAGCACTAAAACCACTTATTTTAGATGAGAAGTGATAGATTTGTTTTTTCTAAGTGTTACTGTTTGATTCTGGTCCAAATCTTGACATTTTACTGCGCAAAACAGCGTAAACCCAAAGGATCTGGCTCAAAAGTGTCTAGTGGTAAACGTTAGGTACTGCACGTCCAGTTTGTCATTGGCCAGAAACTTCATCCAGCTGGTGTATGACTCCCGGTGACGAAATTGAAACCTTTACAGCTACGCCATGAAGTTTTGGAGCGAGGGCTGGCTACACCCCAGCTATAAGGTAGTTTGTTTTCGTGTCTAGCTTAGCAAGTAGCTAGCTAGTTTATAAAAACATTTTTAAAAACTTAAAAATAAATGTATAGTATAAAGCATAGGCTAGGTGAGCCAGGAGCTGTCGTATATGCATGCTACACGTTTACCTTTGCAACGGAAACCAATATTGGTGATATCTTGCATGCCAGGTAGTGTGATTGCCTACAGCCTGTGTAAAATGAGTAGCCTACATGGCATGGGTAACTATTTGTACAGCGTGTGATTTGTTGTTTGTTGGCCGCATCATTATAAGCCCAAACAAGGCTATGCGTGCCGCCCGCCTACCACTCCAAAACATTGCCCATCCTCTCACTCTCCACCATTGCTTCTGCCTGGGCCGCTACTTGGGGCTCGGCAGGAGCTGGAGCTAGCGCGTTTGTTTGTGTGTGAGAGAGTGGAACAAAGCAGCCTTTACAGAACTGGATAGTTTGCCGCAAACTCTCAGCTAATATGTAGCACATTTGCCGCAAACTAAATTGTTTTCCACAAAATGTTGCCAGAGGTTTGTCAGTGTTTGCCAGTAGTGGTGAACTAAAAACTTTGCCAGAAGTGAATGGCAGTTCTCACAAAGCTAATTTGCATATGAACATATGATTTTCTGCACATTTGCTTGAAGGCCAATATTTTTTAAGGGAGTCGCTGCGACTCGAGTGCTGTCCAGAGTAGAATGAGCAAAAGGCTTCTCGTGAAAAAAATTGCTGGGGCGTGGTCTGATACCTGGAGCCCCTAGATCAGGGCTGCCCAACCCTGTTCCTGGAGATCTACCATCCTGTAGGTTTTTATTTCAACCATAATTTGGTGCACCTGATTCTACTAATGAGCAGCTCAATCAGATCTCTAGCTGGTATGAGGTATGTTTTTTTAGGGTTGGAGTGAAAACCTACAGGACGGTAGATCTCCAGGAACAATGTTGGGCAGCCCTGTCCTAGATTACCTTATCACGCCCAGATTTAGTCATTTTTCTAATTTCAAAAGGGGGCGGGGTCTAGCTAAACCAGTGTGCTTTGTTACCCCCTTAATCTCACGGTTCCATATTTTCTCAACTTGAGTATAAGGAAATTGTCTTCGTGGGTGATCTGAACTGGGATTGGTTAACTGAACTGGGATGTCATTTGATTTTAAATTTCATGGTGGCTTACTGAATCTTACGGAAACCGATTGTCCTACATGTCCAAATTCCAGATGTCAGGAGAAATCATGTTTAGCGGATTTGTTTTTGACCAGTGCACCTCATACGAATGTTGGTGTTGGTGCAAAGAGTGCCCTCCATAATGTTCGGGACATGCATATTTTTTTCTTGATTTGGCTTCGTACTCCACAATTCTAGGTTGGTAATGAAACAATACACATGTGGCTAAAGTGCAGATTCTCAGGTTTTATTAAAGGGTTGTTTTTTTTAAATAATAAAAACATTTTGCAGTTTTATGCATAGCCCCCCAGGAGGGCACTGTAAGGGATCATTGCCTTGATGCTGCAGTCAGAAACACCTTAAAGGGCTGTACTTCCACAGAGAATATTAGGTCAGCACAAAGTAAAGGATTCAACGATAGTTTTGACAAGTACGCAAGGGCCGAGTTATTCCAGTGGGTAGCCGCAGCGATTGTCCGAAAATCAATAGAGTGGTCCGCGGCGCTTCTTAGGCCTTGGCGGAGGGCAATGAGTTGCTGTGAAGGCTCTTGGTCACTGGAGGCGTGCTGGAACACTTTGCGGATCTCTTCCGTAAAGACCATGTAGCTGGGAGGAAATGAACCTCCGGACCACACCGCAGTAGCCCAGTCCAAAGCCTTCCCCTTAAGTAGCCCCATCACGTAGCCAATCCGTCTAAAAAAAAGTATTTGCATCCGCCAAGACGATCGGTGTAGAGTGAAGGGCCAAGACGATCAGTGTAGAGTGAAGGGCCAAGACGATCAGTATAGAGTGAAGGGCCAAGACGATCAGTGTAGAGTGAAGGGCCAAGACGATCAGTATAGAGTGAAGGGCCAAGACGATCGGTGTAGAGTGAAGGGCCAAGACGATCGGTGTAGAGTGAAGGGCCAAGACGATCGTTATAGAGTGAAGGGCCAAGACGATCGGTATAGAGTGAAGGGCCAAGACAATCAGTATAGAGTGAAGGGCCAAGACGATCAGTATAGAGTGAAGGGCCAAGACGATCGGTATAGAGTGAAGGGCCAAGACAATCAGTATAGAGTGAAGGGCCAAGACGATCAGTATAGAGTGAAGGGCCAAGACGATCAGTATAGAGTGAAGGGCCAAGACGATCAGTATAGAGTGAAGGGCCAAGACGATCGGTGTAGAGTGAAGGGCCAAGACGATCAGTATAGAGTGAAGGGCCAAGACGATCAGTATAGAGTGAAGGGCCAAGACAATCAGTATAGAGTGAAGGGCCAAGACGATCAGTATAGAGTGAAGGGCCAAGACGATCAGTATAGAGTGAAGGGCCAAGACGATCAGTATAGAGTGAAGGGCCAAGACGATCGGTGTAGAGTGAAGGGCCAAGACGATCAGTATAGAGTGAAGGGCCAAGACGATCAGTATAGAGTGAAGGGCCAAGACAATCAGTATAGAGTGAAGGGCCAAGACGATCAGTATAGAGTGAAGGGCCAAGACGATCCATGGTTTACTGCTGATCTGTGTATTCTGGGCCAAAGCTAGAAAAATAGGTGCTGAGGCTGATTGGCTCCTTTTTAACCCCTTGGTGACCAAGGGTTCATTCCAATTGCTTAATTTATCTGTCCCCCTCTCGGTCCTTGCCTGCCCCGGAAATAGATCGCCAATCGCCATCTTTAAGGACATTCCAAACTGCTAAATGCTCCTCGGAGGAGCGAGGAGTGGGGAACAACGAGGCTCCCGGAGGATGCTTCAGTGAGGAAGCACAAGTGTAGCCTTTGCGGAAGCCTTTTCTCGGAACGCGTGACGTGTATAAATTATCCACCTCTCCAGATTTGTTACGTGGAGGGTACACCCTACACAAATCCAATTTTACTGTTAATTTCAATTTTTCGAATGCACTTTTATGCATAATGACACTCATTCTTTGACCAACAAAAGCCACGTTTATTCATGACTACGTACAAAAGGTTCTATAATGTCTAAATGGTTCATCTGATATCGATGAAAATACCCTCAAATTAAAGCTGACAGTTGTCATTGTATCCTTTCAAACTCAGTGCTAGAGTACAGAACCAAAATAACAAAAAATGTGTCACTGTCCAATGAATTGTGGTGCTCACTGTATATGATCGATAGTTAGAGGATAGTACACCATCCTTACTTACAACCACCCTTGTAGGCATAGACACTATTTGAGTTAAATTGCAAGTACTAGACATGGAAAATAATATTTTCTTCATAGAGAACTTGTCTGCAAGCCAATTCACATTAGAATCACCAACATTTCTCTATTCTCATCTGTCACTCTGTAATCATTGTACAAATATCATTAAGATACTCCCAAGTTTGTATTAGGAGGTTTATAGCTTAGTATAGGGTAAATGCACTTTTATCCACACAGCTTCAATATTATCATTCATCAGGTCTGTTCATAGTTTGACTGGTAGGACATCTTGTATGTAAAAAGCCATGCCTCCACCAAAAGTGTTTGTCTCTTCGATATATAGAAAAACAATCTATTGATATAACTGAATCATCAAATGAACAGTCCAGATGTGTTTCTGTGATGGCCATGATTCGAATACCATTGTCCTTCATCAAGCTACAGATATTTAAATGAGCTAGTATTAAAGCCTTAGGTAAGTTCATGTTGTCGATGAAGTGTCAGTAGTTCAATCCATTGAGAAGCTGAAGAAATAATTAGCCAGAGAGCTAGGTGCTTACTCCACTCCCTTGCTTTTGGGAGGGGGGATGGACAATGAGCCTATCACAACGGATGTGGGCTGTGTATAAGCCTATCACAACGGATGTAGGCTGTGCATAAGCCTATCACAACGGATGTAGGCTGTGTATAAGCCTATCACAACGGATGTAGGCTGTGCATAAGCCTATCACAACGGATGTAGGCTGTGCATAAGCCTATCATAACGGATGTAGGCTGTGTATAAGCCTATCACAACGGATGTAGGCTGTGCATAAGCTTATAACGGATGTAGGCTATGTATAAGCCTATCATAACGGATGTAGGCTGTGCATAAGCCTATCATAACGGATGTAGGCTATGTATAAGCCTATCATAACGGATGTAGGCTGTGTATAAGCCTATCATAACGGATGTAGGCTGTGTATAAGCCTATCATAACGGATGTAGGCTGTGTATAAGCCTATCATAACGGATGTAGGCTGTGTATAAGCCTATCATAACGGATGTAGGCTATGTATAAGCCTATCATAACGGATGTAGGCTGTGTATAAGCCTATCATAACGGATGTAGTGTTACGTTTCTGTCATGTTTATGCCACATTTCATGTTTAGTTTGTCAGTTTATTTTCAGTTTGTCAGTTTATTTTCAGTTTGTCATGCTTGTGTTCTGTTTATGTTATGATGCAGTTAATTGGTAGCATACACATTTCCATGTTTTTCTGCAGCCTTGCATTCATGCTGTTTTCCCTCTCTCTCTTGCTGTCACTCAGCCTTCCCTAATTGTTTCATTTTCCCGTGTCTATTTACTAATCTACTAACATTAGATCAGGATTGGGTAATACTAACTCTCTAACCATGTGTTCATGTTTACCTTACGTTTCTTGTGCATGTCATTTACTAATTTACTAACGCTAGGTCAGGATAGGTTTATTACTAACGATTACTAATTATCTTGTTACCTCGTCAGCTTTCCACACCTGATTCCCCTTCGCATGCTGCTCTCAAGCTAAGTGTCTGCACCTGTCTACACCTGCATATAAGCTCAGTGTTCATGTCTTGTCTTCGCGAAATTGTTGCCTGTTAGTTTACTACTGTCACTTTTGAGCGTTTACCTTGTCTGACTACTGTTATAGATCCAAGCCTGTTTACTGACCATCGTTACTGCCTGCCTACCGTTTTCTACTGCCTGTTTTTGACCACGAGTTTTGCCTGCTGTCTATTTGTACCTCTGCCCCGCGGATAGGACTTCGGTCTGACTCCTGCAACGTCCCACGACCTACGAACTCTGCTTGACCCCTGTATTGTACTTCTGCTCCGCTGACAGCTACTCTGGTTACTGAACTTGTGCATGGTGTACCGATTCCGAGACTGCCTTCTCCCTCGGTACTTTACTTTGGTTTTTTGGCTGGATTTATTGGTTTTTGGACTTCGCTTGTGTGACTACGATTTCTGGATTTCCCTATAATAAAGTCCTTGCGGACATTTATTATTACGTTTGTGTTCTGAGTCGTTCATTACGGGTCCAACCCGCACACACCTGTCTCAGAACAATTTCGCCACGATGGACCCTGCTGACTCAACCGCCATGTTTCACGCGTTGCAAGAACAAGGCCTCATCGTGCAGCAGCACGCCCAGGGGATTTTCGAGCTCCGGGAGGAGATTAAAGAGTTGTGCGCTGAGATGAGGAGACTGGCCATTGCAGTTCAACCACGCACTCCGGACCAACCTGCTAAGCCGCCTGCTATCCCACCCTCCAACCCCATGGGAGCCTGGCAATTCCGGGAGCCACAACAGCCCCCCCCGGAGAGGTTCGGTGGTGAACCGGAGAGATGCAAGGCGTTTCTATTGCAATGTGACTTTGTTTTCCGACAACAGCCATTGACCTATCCGACCGATGAGCGACGGATTGGCTACGTGATGGGGCTACTTAAGGGGAAGGCTTTGGACTGGGCTACTGCGGTGTGGTCCGGAGGTTCATTTCCTCCCAGCTACATGGTCTTTACGGAAGAGATCCGCAAAGTGTTCCAGCACGCCTCCAGTGACCAAGAGCCTTCACAGCAACTCATTGCCCTCCGCCAAGGCCTAAGAAGCGCCGCGGACCACTCTATTGATTTTCGGACAATCGCTGCGGCTACCCACTGGAATAACTCGGCCCTTGCGTACTTGTTCCGGGCCAGTTTGAACGGGGCGCTCCAGGACGAGTTAGCCCATCAGGAACCCATCAGGGAGTTCGACGCCCTCGTCCGAGCCGCCATTCGCCTGGATAACCGCTACAGACTGCGCCGGACAGAGAGACCGGTTCCGCCCGGTCAGCCGTACCCCAGACGAGTACCTGCCTCATTGACGGTGGAGAACCAGGACGGGGTAATCGAACCTATGGATATTTCCCGTGCCGGAGTTAAGATCTCGCCCGAGGAACGGAGACGTCGGAGGGAGACCGGGGCATGTTTCTACTGCGGTAAGCTGGGGCATTCTCAAGCACAGTGCACCGCCCGGTCCAGGAGATCCGAGTCATCTTTGGGAGTGAGGTCTTCAACCCATCAGGAGAGGAGCGAGAATCGTCCTAACCTCATTGCCACAATTATGCTACCTGAGAGGGAGGTTCAAGTGAGAGTGCTCATTGGCTCTGGAGCTGACGCTAACCTTATCGATGAAGTTATGGTCAGAGATCTGGACATTCCCACCCTTCCACTGCCCCACACCGAGAATGCTCGGTCGCTGGACGGCAAGATTTTCTACAAAATGACTCGCGTCACGGAACCTATTCAACTTATCATTTCTGGCAACCATCATGAGTTCATTCAGTTCCACATCATCCACTCCCCCAACAACCCGCTCATTCTGGGACTACCCTGGCTTCAAGTACACAACCCCATCATTGACTGGAAGTCCCACCACATTCAAGCCTGGAGTCGCCAGTGCCACCAAACCTGTCTTCGGTCCGCACCTGCACCTGCCGGGGGCGCACCTACCCCACCTCAAGACACCAAACCGTCACTGGAAAACGTGCCAGCCCCTTATCACGACCTGGGCATCGTGTTTTCCAAGACGCAAGCACAGACACTTCCCCCTCACAGACCCTATGATTGCGCTATTGAGCTCCTACCCGGTTCCACTCTTCCCTCAAGCCGACTCTACAATGTCTCCAAACCTGAGAGGGAAGCCATGGAGAAATATATTCGGGATTGCCTAGCCAACGGTCTGATTCGCCCCTCTTCGTCACCTGTGGGCGCTGGATTTTTCTTCGTCCAGAAAAAAGATGGCTCGCTGCGTCCTTGTATTGACTTCAGAGAACTTAATAATATCACGGTCAAGAACAAATACCCACTACCGCTCATTGATTCAGCCTTCCACCCACTCCACGACGCCACTGTTTTCACCAAACTGGACCTACGCAACGCATATCACCTGGTGCGCATTCGTGAGGGGGACGAATGGAAGACCGCCTTCAACACCTCGTTAGGACATTTCGAGTACCTAGTTATGCCTTTCGGCCTTACTAATGCCCTCGCCGTTTTTCAGGCGTTAGTTAATGACGTCCTACGGGACCTATTGGCCGCTACGTATTTGTGTATCTGGACGATATTTTGATTTACTCCTCCAATGTCAAAGAACACGAAGGCCACGTTATGCAGGTTCTCCAACGACTTTTGGAGAACAGACTCTTTGTTAAAGCTGAGAAGTGTGTGTTCCACACCGACACGGTCGAGTTCCTGGGGTTTATCTTGGAGAGGGGACAAATCAGGGCGGATCCCAAGAAAATCCAGGTGGTCACAGACTGGCCCACGCCTGCCACTCGGAAACATTTGCAACGCTTCTTGGGATTCGCAAACTTTTACCGGAGATTCATCCGGAGCTACAGCCAGATCGTCGCCCCTCTCACCAAGCTCACGTCTACTGCCATGCTGTTCCGCTGGAATCCTGAGGCTGAAAATGCCTTTAGAAAGATTAAAAGACTGTTCTCCTCCGCTCCGATTCTGGTGCACCCCGACCCCACTCGTCAGTTTGTCGTGGAGACTGATGCGTCCGACACTGGAGTTGGGGCCGTGCTCTCTCAGGTTTCCCCCACTGACAACCTTCTACACCCCTGCGCATTCTTCTCCCGTAAGCTGTCTCCAGCTGAGAGGAATTATGACGTGGGAAACCGAGAGCTACTCGCTATCAAGCTAGCACTGGAGGAGTGGAGGCATTGGCTGGAGGGCGCCGAGAAACCATTTGTGGTCTGGACCGACCATAAGAATCTGGCGTATCTACAAACGGCTAAGAGGTTGAACTCCCGCCAGGCCAGATGGGCCCTGTTCTTTGGCAGGTTCAATTTTTCTCTAACCTACCGCCCCGGTGCCAAGAATGTCAAACCAGATGCCCTGTCCCGACAATTCATGGCCAGTTCCGAGCAAGAGGCGCCGGAGAACATCCTCCCTGGGTCCTGCACCGTAGCTTCGGTGTCCTGGAGAATTGAGGCCGTCATCAAAAAGGCGCTTAATGAGGAGCCCGATCCTAGGTCCAATCCCGGTACACGCCTTTACGTTCCCTCCGCCGCCCGGACACATGTCCTCCAATGGGCTCACTCATCACTCATGTCCTGCCATCCCGGGTTTACCCGCACCCTGGCTGTCCTCAAGAGAAGGTTCTGGTGGAACTCCATGATCCCCGACACCAGGCGTTTCGTCAAGGCCTGTACCACCTGTGCCAGGAGCAAGGCCTCTCACCAGGCCCCAGCTGGTCTGCTCCAACCTCTGCCAGTGCCCAGTCGCCCTTGGAGCCACATCGGGGTGGATTTCGTGACCGGACTTCCCCCTTCTGAGGGCAACACCACCATCCTGACGGTGGTTGACAGGTTCAGTAAGGCGGCGCATTTCATCCCTCTGCCAGGATTACCCACTGCCCAAGGAACTGCTGATGTTCTAGTCAAGGAAGTGTTTCGGATCCATGGCATTCCCACGGACATTGTCTCTGACCGTGGTCCCCAGTTCATCTCCCAGGTCTGGAAGGCATTCTGTTCGGCTCTCGGAGCCACCTCCAGCCTCACGTCAGGTTACCACCCCCAGTCTAACGGTCAAACCGAAAGGGCCAACCAAGACCTCGGAGCTGCTTTACGCTGTGTGTCGGCCAAGAATCCCACTTCATGGAGCAAGATGCTCACCTGGGTTGAGTATGCACACAACGCTCTGCCCTGCGCCGCTACTGGAAAGTCCCCATTCGAAGTTTCCCTCGGTTACCTACCCCCACTGTTCCCCGATCAAGAGGCCGAGATTGCTGTTCCCTCCCTTGCCACCCACATGCACCGCTGCCTCAAGATCTGGAGGGACGCCCGGGCCGCGCTATTGAGCACGGCCGAACGGAATCGTAGAGTCGCTGATCGCCACCGCACTCCAGCCCCTGAGTACAAGCCTGGCGATTCAGTTTGGCTCTCCTCTAAAGACATTCCCCTACAATCCACTTCCCACAAACTGCAACCCCGTTTCATTGGTCCCTTTAAGATTCTGAGCATAATCAATCCCACCTCTGTCAAGCTGTCTTTGCCCCCTTCCCTTAAGATTCACCCCACTTTTCATGTTTCATGCATTAAACCCTATTCCACTGACCCCCTTTGCCCTCCTGATCCCCCACCCCCTCCTCCCCGTATCATAGATAATCACCCAGCCTTCACTGTTAAGAAGCTACTGGACATTCGCAAGCGAGGACGGGGGTTCCAGTATCTGGTGGACTGGGAGGGGTATGGCCCTGAGGAGCGTTCCTGGATCGCTCCCAGTCTTGTTATTGACAAGTCTTTGATAAGTGACTTTCACCGTGACCACCCAGATAAACTGTGTAGACCGTCAGGAGTCGGTCGTTAGGGGGGGGGTCCTGTTACGTTTCTGTCATGTTTATGCCACATTTCATGTTTAGTTTGTCACAGTTTATTTTCAGTTTGTCATGCTTGTGTTCTGTTTATGTTATGATGCAGTTAATTGGTAGCATACACATTTCCATGTTTTTCTGCAGCCTTGCATTCATGCTGTTTTCCCTCTCTCTCTTGCTGTCACTCAGCCTTCCCTAATTGTTTCATTTTCCCGTGTCTATTTACTAATCTACTAACATTAGATCAGGATTGGGTAATACTAACTCTCTAACCATGTGTTCATGTTTACCTTACGTTTCTTGTGCATGTCATTTACTAATTTACTAACGCTAGGTCAGGATAGGTTTATTACTAACGATTACTAATTATCTTGTTACCTCGTCAGCTTTCCACACCTGATTCCCCTTCGCATGCTGCTCTCAAGCTAAGTGTCTGCACCTGTCTACACCTGCATATAAGCTCAGTGTTCATGTCTTGTCTTCGCGAAATTGTTGCCTGTTAGTTTACTACTGTCACTTTTGAGCGTTTACCTTGTCTGACTACTGTTATAGATCCAAGCCTGTTTACTGACCATCGTTACTGCCTGCCTACCGTTTTCTACTGCCTGTTTTTGACCACGAGTTTTGCCTGCTGTCTATTTGTACCTCTGCCCCGCGGATAGGACTTCGGTCTGACTCCTGCAACGTCCCACGACCTACGAACTCTGCTTGACCCCTGTATTGTACTTCTGCTCCGCTGACAGCTACTCTGGTTACTGAACTTGTGCATGGTGTACCGATTCCGAGACTGCCTTCTCCCTCGGTACTTTACTTTGGTTTTTTGGCTGGATTTATTGGTTTTTGGACTTCGCTTGTGTGACTACGATTTCTGGATTTCCCTATAATAAAGTCCTTGCGGACATTTATTATTACGTTTGTGTTCTGAGTCGTGCATTACGGGTCCAACCCGCACACACCTGTCTCATGTAGGCTGTGTATAAGCCTATCACAACGGATGTAGGCTGTGTATAAGCCTATCATAACGGATGTAGGCTGTGTATAAGCCTATCATAACGGATGTAGGCTGTGTATAAGCCTATCATAACGGATGTAGGCTATGTATAAGCCTATCATAACGGATGTAGGCTGTGTATAAGCCTATCATAACGGATGTAGGCTGTGTATAAGCCTATCATAACGGATGTAGGCTGTGTATAAGCCTATCATAACGGATGTAGGCTGTGTATAAGCCTATCCTCATGGATGTAGGCTGTGTATAAGCCTATCACAACGGATGTAGGCTGTGTATAAGCCTATCATAACGGATGTAGGTTATGTATAAGCCTATCATAACGGATGTAGGCTGTGTATAAGCCTATCATAACGGATGTAGGCTGTGTATAAGCCTATCATAACGGATGTAGGTTATGTATAGGCCTATCATAACGGATGTAGGCTGTGTATAAGCCTATCATAACGGATGTAGGCTATGTATAAGCCTATCATAACGGATGTAGGCTGTGTATAGGCCTATCATAACGGATGTAGGTTATGTATAGGCCTATCACAACGGATGTAGGCTGTGTATAAGCCTATCATAACGGATGTAGGTTATGTATAGGCCTATCATAACGGATGTAGGCTGTGTATAAGCCTATCATAACGGATGTAGGTTATGTATAGGCCTATCACAACGGATGTAGGCTGTGTATAAGCCTATCATAACGGATGTAGGCTGTGTATAAGCCTATCATAACGGATGTAGGCTGTGTATAAGCCTATCATAACGGCTGTAGGCTGTGTATAAGCCTATCACAACGGATGTAGGCTGTGTATAAGCCTATCATAACGGATGTAGGTTATGTATAGGCCTATCATAACGGATGTAGGCTGTGTATAAGCCTATCATAACGGATGTAGGCTGTGTATAAGCCTATCATAACGGATGTAGGTTATGTATAGGCCTATCATAACGGATGTAGGCTGTGTATAAGCCTATCATAACGGATGTAGGTTATGTATAGGCCTATCACAACGGATGTAGGCTGTGTATAAGCCTATCATAACGGATGTAGGCTGTGTATAAGCCTATCATAACGGATGTAGGCTGTGTATAAGCCTATCATAACGGATGTAGGCTGTGTATAAGCCTATCACAACGGATGTAGGCTGTGTATAAGCCTATCATAATGGATGTAGGTTATGTATAGGCCTATCATAACGGATGTAGGCTGTGTATAAGCCTATCATAACGGATGTAGGCTGTGTATAAGCCTATCATAACGGATGTAGGTTATGTATAGGCCTATCATAACGGATGTAGGCTGTGTATAAGCCTATCATAACGGATGTAGGTTATGTATAGGCCTATCATAACTGATGTAGGCTGTGTATAAGCCTATCATAACGGATGTAGGCTATGTATAAGCCTATCATAACGGATGTAGGCTGTGTATAGGCCTATCATAACGGATGTAGGTTATGTATAAGCCTATCATAACGGATGTAGGCTGTGTATAAGCCTATCATAACGGATGTAGGCTATGTATAAGCCTATCATAACGGATGTAGGCTGTGTATAAGCCTATCATAACGGATGTAGGCTGTGTATAAGCCTATCATAACGGATGTAGGTTATGTATAGGCCTATCATAACGGATGTAGGCTGTGTATAAGCCTATCATAACGGATGTAGGTTATGTATAGGCCTATCATAACGGATGTAGGCTGTGTATAAGCCTATCATAACGGATGTAGGCTATGTATAAGCCTATCATAACGGATGTAGGCTGTGTATAGGCCTATCATAACGGATGTAGGTTATGTATAAGCCTATCATAACGGATGTAGGCTGTGTATAGGCCTATCATAACGGATGTAGGTTATGTATAGGCCTATCACAACGGATGTAGGCTGTGTATAAGCCTATCATAACGGATGTAGGCTGTGTATAAGCCTATCACAACGGATGTAGGCTGTGTATAAGCCTATCATAATGGATGTAGGTTATGTATAGGCCTATCATAACGGATGTAGGCTGTGTATAAGCCTATCATAACGGATGTAGGCTATGTATAAGCCTATCATAACGGATGTAGGCTGTGTATAAGCCTATCATAACGGATGTAGGCTGTGTATAAGCCTATCATAACGGATGTAGGTTATGTATAGGCCTATCATAACGGATGTAGGCTGTGTATAAGCCTATCATAACGGATGTAGGTTATGTATAGGCCTATCATAACTGATGTAGGCTGTGTATAAGCCTATCATAACGGATGTAGGCTATGTATAAGCCTATCATAACGGATGTAGGCTGTGTATAGGCCTATCATAACGGATGTAGGTTATGTATAAGCCTATCATAACGGATGTAGGCTGTGTATAAGCCTATCATAACGGATGTAGGCTATGTATAAGCCTATCATAACGGATGTAGGCTGTGTATAAGCCTATCATAACGGATGTAGGCTGTGTATAAGCCTATCATAACGGATGTAGGTTATGTATAGGCCTATCATAACGGATGTAGGCTGTGTATAAGCCTATCATAACGGATGTAGGTTATGTATAGGCCTATCATAACGGATGTAGGCTGTGTATAAGCCTATCATAACGGATGTAGGCTATGTATAAGCCTATCATAACGGATGTAGGCTGTGTATAGGCCTATCATAACGGATGTAGGTTATGTATAAGCCTATCATAACGGATGTAGGCTGTGTATAGGCCTATCATAACGGATGTAGGTTATGTATAGGCCTATCACAACGGATGTAGGCTGTGTATAAGCCTATCATAACGGATGTAGGCTGTGTATAAGCCTATCATAACGGATGTGGGCTGTGTATAAGCCTATCATAACGGATGTAGGTTATGTATAGGCCTATCATAACGGATGTAGGTTATGTATAGGCCTATCATAACGGATGTAGGTTATGTATAGGCCTATCATAACGGATGTAGTCTGTGTATAAGCCTATCATAACGGATGTAGGCTGTGTATAAGCCTATCATAACGGATGTAGGCTGTGTATAAGCCTATCATAACGGATGTAGGCTGTGTATAAGCCTATCATAACGGATGTAGGCTGTGTATAAGCCTATCATAACGGATGTAGGCTGTGTATAAGCCTATCATAACGGATGTAGGCTGTGTATAAGCCTATCATAACGGATGTAGGCTGTGTATAAGCCTATCATAACGGATGTAGGCTGTGTATAAGCCTATCATAACGGATGTAGGCTATGTCGCCTACATTCTCTGGCTACTTTCATGGCTGGGATTCTTGTGCTTTTGCTGACCGCTTCTGAATAATCTTCATTCACATAGATCTTGGTGCCTTTTAGTTCCTTAGCTTTTCCCATCTCAGCTAATTTATCTTCATGTCTGACCAATTTTAACACAATTGGCCTATTGTTCTCTTGCCAGTCCTGTGTGCACATTCAATCTCCATCTTATTACTGTCCGGTGATCACACTCCTCACTTTTTCCGCTCTCATTTTGTGTTTCAGGAATGCTATCCACAACAACATTGTTCCTTTTCGATTGACCCTCCAGGAAGTCTGCATTATCAGTTGTGGTTATCATGGACTGACACATTGTATTGATGTCGGCGCAAGCAGATTTACTCTGACTCAATCCTGTCACTTTCCCTTCTTAGATCTTCAATACCCTTTTGGGAAAATTGCAGCTGCTTTTCAGTTCCTGCGTCTCTTTGGTCAGTTGGTCAATCCTTTTGTTCACATTGTCCACAAGTATTTGCACAACTCTTAAAATTACCTTCCTACTGTTGTACAAGCTGAATATACCAATCCTTTTGTTGACTCTTGTACCTGTGAAAGCGACACAGACTCCTCTCTATGACTTGGGACCTTAGGCGGCATGGTGCAAAGAGATTCCTTGTTAACCTAAAGTCCTCTTCACTGTCTTAAGCTGTTACAACCACAGCAGGTGGAGTAGGCCGACATGGAGAACATATAAAAACCATCCACAACTTTTGACAGCTTATCCACTTAGTTTAGCATAAAATTTTGAGTAGCACCTTAGATCAGATTTTTGAAATCTAGAAAGTGAACTGTCTTGATTCTGACATCCTTGGACAACGGTTTAGAGGACTTTGGCCAGGGTAATTTTGAATGGACTTCAATGGGGAAATTTGGCTTTTGGCACCAGAGGTGCACTAAACGGCAATACCTCCGGTAACCGCTAGAGTTTGCGAGCTTCAGTGGGAGTGTCAATCTCTGGTCCTTTCAGTTATGACCATTGTGGTCATACTTTTGAGGAAAAAAACACACACCATCATTAAAAAAAATTAGGAACAAAGTGTCAATTTTCACTCCACTTTTGGCCTACCCACCTCTACTTTTGAGACCTGCAGTTTGACAACCATAAATGGTAAAAACAGTATCTTGGTCTTATTGTATACTTGCTCTACAACATGACTCATGTTTGAACACTTTAACGTTTTTCTTTGCATCAATTAAGAATAAAAATTAAGTCTATGGAGAAAAAAAAAATTTTGCTCATTTTTTCATATTCGATATCCAGTTTAGCCTACACATGCCAATTTAGAAAATGGAATCTTGTACTTTTAGTTTTACAGTAATGTCACAAGACTATTACAAGCGGTGATTAACTGGTTTAAAGGAACAGCCCCCCATCCCCCCCAAAAAAAAATTTTTTTAAATTATTATTTAAATCAAAGTTTATCCTTGTTTTATTGTCTGATTGATTTCTTTCAGCTTCTTGTCACCATACCTTCGGGAGGTTCGTGCTTTTTATTTTTTTTGCTTTTGGAAAGCAATCCATCAGACAATCACAACAAAATTTGATAAGTTTTTATAAATCCTTTCGGGTGAGCCATTCCTTTAGTGCTGAACGCTCAAACGTAGAATTGTCTTTTATTGGTTTTTTAAATACATTCCAATAAAACAACATTTTCTTTTTCGTTTTCAGTTCATCATACATCATTTCACATTTTTAAAAACATTCTTTATCGGGGGGAGGGGGAGTTTTATTTCCCGTCCCTTTTTATTTTTATATTTAAAATAGACTTACAACATTCATGACACCACAGTAAAAGACATCACATTCAAAAGAAATATCACCAAAACAAAAAAAAAAGACTCAAAGACATTGAAATGAAGAAAAAGGAGACATGCGCTCCCGGGTTATTGGGCGGGCAAAAGTTCTCTCTCTTCCTTAGAAGTAACGTAGAAGTAGCATCAAAGCAGCAACGCCGCCCAGCGCGCGCTTCGTGCGGTCTGTACCTCCTCCTCTGACGTTTTTATATGGAGTGACGCATAAACACCACCACTAACTTTGGTGTGATTGGTGGAAATAGTTTTTAATTGGAGTTCTGATGTATCCTCGGACCATTACGAAATGATCAAGTAAATATGTAGGCTATGTTAAAACGTATAGGCTAAGTAATCGAGCTCCATGGATGCCTTACTGTGCTATAAAGTTATTTAACATTGTTCAATTGTCGGAGCTGTTACGAAATTGGGCCAAAAGCATGCCATCCCGTCACTGTACATTGTGTTTCCCACATGGACTCTCCTGACTCAAGCTGTCGTTCAGTATCGCTTCTCGGCCTTTTGGCTAAGATCAAGTGTAGTATCTGTTCTTATCAGTTTAATATCTGATACGTCCCCTATCTGGGGACTATATATTAAATTGATTTTTGGAACAGGGAGATGGAATAGGGGCTTGCTCCGTCCACTCCACGCATCGACCTGGTATTGCAGTACATCCAGGAACGGTGCACTTCCCTCCCGGGGAAAAAACGTGGTTTAAAAATAGAAAAAGCGCTTTTATTTTATTTATACTGAAGGGAGGATATTGTGAGTTTTTCCAAACCATCACATAAATAGGGATTTATTGATTGTTTTTGTTTAAATGCGTTGTTTATTGAATTTCTAGCAGGCATTTTTAAAAGTTTTGTGTTTAAAAATATGTCTTGAATATGTTTTATATTTGACGTAATGAATGGTTGTTGTCCATTTTATGGTTGTTTATATTAGATTTTGCAAGACCAATAAACACAACTTAAATGAGTCGAACGGAACGCAATAGGCTACCCTTATGGGGAAATATGTGATTTACATGGAGAATGAATGAATATTTCTATGATGTATTCTTGAATTATCATAAATGTATTTTGGATCCGGTCTGCTTTGTGGCATGCGGTTTAGAAATGTATTACAAACATCAGGGTCCGTGAACATAAGCTAAATATGAAGTCGCTGCATTAAGGCAAGATAGAAGTTGTTGGTGTAGCCTAGCCTACTGTTATTACCGGGGAGAGTTACCGATCTGTCTATGCCAGTTTGCTGACTTAGTATTTATATTCTCTACAATTAAATTGCTTAATGTTGTGCAACAATTGAGCCCGAACATTGGTTATGTTTCTGTGGTGAAAATTTTAAATGAGATGCATTTGAGTTTTTGAATCTGTTCGGGGGCTGCATTGGGTACCGTTGGCTGGCTACATAGTCTACCGATGCAATACATTGCAGAACAGTAGCGTTAGCATGCTTGTGGAATTGGCGAACAGAACCGTAAATAATTTGAATACGTTATTGTGGTTTTAATCACTCGAGGACATTAAACCTGCTGAACGCGAAAACTTAGAATCAGTATCAGAATCATCGAGATATGCAGGAGCCCGTCACCGCGGTCCGTGCTGTCTGTCCCTCTCCCTCTGCCGTAGTTTCCTGGAGTGACGTTTAAAAACTCTAACAATACAAGTGGGGACTGATTGGTGGAGAATATTGTTTACTGTACCTTGCAGTGCATTGTGGGATCTTTCCAAAATGCTCAAACAATTAAAAATATACATAATCTAGCTATGTTAATTAATTACTGTACTATAACGTCTTATTTAACAGTATTCAATTGTCGGGGGTGTTACGAAATGGAGCGCAAATTTTCCATGCCGTCACCGTACATTGTGTTTCCCACATGGGCTCGCCCGACTCAAGCCGTCATTCAGTATCGCTTCTCGGCCTTTTGGCTAAGATCAAGTGTAGTATCTGTTCTTATCAGTTTAATATCTGATACGTCCCCTATCTGGGGACCATATATTAAATTGATTTTTGGAACAGGGAGATGGAATAGGGGCTTGCTCCGTCCACTCCACGCATCGACCTGGTATTGCAGTACATCCAGGAACGGTGCACTCCCCACCCGGGGAAAAAACTTGGTTTAAAAATAGAATAAAGTCCTTACTGTATGAAAGGACCGACCGTCAGATACTGGATGAAATGAGGTACAATATTAATATGGGAATGTGTGTTACCCAGTATGTTTCTCCTGTGTCGAAACTTCACCCGGTTTTTTCTTTTCTAATGGCACCTTTAATTATAGCTACAATAAACTGCGGAGGGCTGCAGAGTAAGTCCAAAAGGGTCACCCTTTTCATGCACTTAGCAACACTAAACGTCTGTGTGTCTTTTACAAGAAGCCCAATTTTAATTTTTAAAAGCTTTATTAGTTTCATATCAACAAAAGTTATTTTCCATGCAATCACAGTATTTTAAAAGTTATCCACTAACTTGCCCACGGGAGTATATCTAAAATGGTCTGGGGCCAACAACTCTTCCAGTTTTTTTCCTTATGAAATTAGAGGGAGAAATTGGGCTTCCACTCTGCAATTCTAAAAACATGTTAAGAGACAAAAATATAAAAGGACAAGAGTCTGCCAAATGGGTATTTAGAGGAATCCTCTTTCCCCACAGAGAGAGAGAACTTTATATCCAAATTTATATCCCATCAAGAAGGTCCAGTTCCTATTTCTTGACACATTTAAGCAACCTTTCAAAAAATAAGATAGAAACATTTAGACAGCTTTTCCAGCCTTCGTCAATGGTCGATACATAATTTGTCTACTCACTTTCTCATGTTGTCCTCCCCAAATTAACTTAAACATAAGTTTCTGAATAGATTGCACAAATTTGTCCGGGATGGGTAACGTTTGCGCCAAAAATGTCAAGGGAGGCAAGTCCAGGCTTACAAGAAGCCCACCTAAAATAGGAAAGCGATATAAAATCCTTTTCAAGAGAATGCGATAAAGAGGACTCCAGGTGGAATGTAGGTGGGGTACACTCTTGTAAGATTTCACCAAAAACTATTTTATACTGGTGACAAAATTATCACCTCATCTCCTGTAATTTGCCCCAACAATACACAAACTTGTCTTTAGTTTTATATAAGTTACATTGTTGATGATTGGAGGTCCTGAAATAATTACATTGCGATCGTTGGTACTTGGACAGACCAGGATAGTATAAGAATGTGTGTTGTATAGAGGGAAGGGAAGCAGGCTAGTAACATCCGGTCCGAGGGCTGTCCAAGGAACCACCTTCAAACGTAAACGCATTAATTTCTTTGTCTCCTGCGGCACTAGGCTCACAGCATACATTGAGGGTCTAGCTTTGTATGTTTCTCTGTTGTTTCTGTGTGCAATAAATTGTTATTCCTTTTACTTCTGTGTCGGTAGCAGGCTTTTTCTGGTGTAACACTAGAGAACCTAGAAGTAATACTGAGGTAAAGTGTGTTTTGTGATTATTATTATAAGTAAATTTTTCTTGCACTCTTCTGGGCTGGGAATTTTGTGTGGGAGCAGAAACGTTAAAATAACTGGCAGTTTCTCACCCTTTCAGGGCAGGGTATTAGTAACACACATAGACTGGGAATCAGCCAGATTGAGAATAATAAATATTTATGCACAGACAGATAGCGCTGCAGGAAAACTCTTAAATAACCTTGATACTTTATTTATGGCAGAGAGGTTAATATGAGGGGTGATCTGAACAGACGTTTAGATAAAGACCCAAACTTTCTGACTCTGAAAAACCTGATTGTAGAATATAACCTCACTGACGGATACTGAGACTCATAAGATGGAGGCATGTTTCACATGGGGAAATGGTAGAGGAGGGTGAGGAGCCGGTTAGACTATATGGTCATCCCACAGGGAATGCCTAAATCCTCTGCTCAAATAGGCTCTCTCTTTTATTCTGTTGAAAGTTATGAGCTCTTGTTTGGCGTAGCGAGCTGGCTAGCACATTGAGTAGCAGCTGGAATTACCAGGAAAATTGTGAGATTTCACAGCTGGTAGCTAACTAGTTGGCTACAAAGCTTGCGATACTGCCCACTGAACTCCCATCCTCTGATTGAATTTGCTCGGCTAACGTTATTCCCAGCACTTGCAGGCCTATCTGGTTAGCGCTAACGTTATTCCCAGCACTTGCAGGCCTATCTCGTTATTCCCAGCACTTGCAGACCTATCTGGTTAGCGCTAACGTTATTCCCAGCACTTGCAGACCTATCTGGTTAGCGCTAACGTTATTCCCAGCACTTGCAGACCTATCTGGTTAGCGCTAACGTTATTCCCAGCACTTGCAGACCTATCTGGTTAGCGCTAACGTTATTCCCAGCACTTCCAGGCCTATCTGGTTAGCGCTAACGTTATTCCCAGCACTTGCAGACCTATCTGGTTAGCGCTAACGTTATTCCCAGCACTTGCAGACCTATCTGGTTAGCGCTAACGTTATTCCCAGCACTTGCAGACCTATCTGGTTAGCGCTAACGTTATTCCCAGCACTTGCAGACCTATCTGGTTAGCGCTAACGTTATTCCCAGCACTTGCAGACCTATCTGGTTAGCGCTAACGTTATTCCCAGCACTTGCAGGCCTATCTGGTTAGCGCTAACGTTATTCCCAGCACTTGCAGACCTATCTGGTTAGCACTAACGTTATTCCCAGCACTTGCAGGCCTATCTGGTTAGCGCTAACATTATTCCCAGCACTTGCAGACCTATCTGGTTAGCGCTAACGTTATTCCCAGCACTTGCAGACCTATCTGGTTAGCTAGCCAACCTACCATGTTTGCTAACGTGCAGTACAGTTAAATATTCATGCCTGTCTAGAATGAGAGGGTATGTGATCAGTAATGAGTATATAATCAGTCCAGCTCAGGTATTTTAAATGTTCCCCACTTCACTGTTCTCACATTTGACTCTGGTTGGGGTGTTACTTGTCCTGGTCAAGCAGTCGATTAACAGCTCTTTAATCTTTACTGAAATTAAGCAGCAGATGGTTCTCACTATGTTGTGAATGAGGTTTATTGCAGTCGTAACCCCCCCCCCAAAAAAAAATCATACTGACCGCGCCTGGTGTTTCAAAGCGTATTTACCTTTTAGGGTTGTTTTAACGCACTTGTTTCATGTTGGAAAATGCAGTAATGTACGTCTGCCAAATGACTAAAATGTAATGTAAATGTAAGTCTGTGTCAGAGTATTACCAGCAGATGGCGCTGTGGAGTGGGCTTTCTGTGTTTAATGTGATGTCTATGGTCAGTGTTGAATATGATTTCTCTGCGTTTTGGCTAAGACCAGTCTTCTGACTTTCTTGTCTCAACAGTAGCGATGGACCCATCAGATAACACGCTACGCTTCCGATGGAAGAAGAACGAAGAGATCACGCCGCTGCTGAGTTTCGGGAGGGATGTACTCTTCGGTCCGCTCTGTTTACGCGCAGAGGACATCTTCTGTCTCCAACAAAACACAGCAGAGGGCTACTTCGATGTCAGTCTCCACGACACAAGTAAGCTACAAGAAACGAAAGCGCTTTTTAGCGTGAACCAAGATAACTTACTTTTAAAAGACTTCAAATTAGAACCGCTTCATAGAAACAGTCACCGTGTGCTCACGGTGCAGATGTACAACCCGTGGGTGACTGAAGAAACGCTGAGAGATTTTTTAGCCAAATACGTCACGGTCCTACCGGGAGTCGAAAAGATTCGGGACACGTTAGGCATCTGGACAGGAGAAAGACAATTTAGGATTATGCTCAAGGAAGACCCAGGTGGATACCACGGCTTTTTACACCCCCCTGCGTCGTTCACAATTGGCGAAGACGAGGGGCATCTAATTTACGCCGGTCAGCCAAGTTTGTGCCGTAAGTGCAGCCGACACGGTCACACGGCGGAGACGTGCTCATTACAGCGGTGCTGTTACTGCGAGGGCCTGGGTCATGATGCAAGTGACTGCAGCCCGAATGCGCCCCTCCCCTCGCTGAGGGACATGGAGTTGGTGGTGAAGGAGCTTGCGCAGGAGATGCTTGCTCAGGAGATGCATGCGCACGGCAGTAGAGACAGGCCCAGGAAAACGCCCAATGAGAAGAAGCAGGTGAGGAAAACGGCCCTTTTCACAAAAGCAGGAATCTTGGGCGAGGCAAAGGAGGAGCTGCAAACTCATCTTGTCCCGACTGGAGAAAGCACAGCAGCAGAGCAGCAAAAAGAAAACATTAAACAATGAGCCCGACTAACTCGACCATTTCCTTCTCGGCGACTTATGTGAACCTTTTTAATTTTCTGCTCACAGACCCCATCCAAGAGGAGGAGGAGGAGGAGGTGAGTGACTGGGACAGTGCCTCTACCTGGTGGCATGTGGCTGGTGTCGCTCTTTCTTGCGTTTGGTTCTTTTGTTTGATTGCAGGATTGGAGGCACCTGTTTAAACCCCTTTATAAGAAGCCCCGTGATTGGCCAAGAGGGAGCACACTCTGCGGCAACGATGGGGGTTCCATGTTGCCGTGATTCAGTGTTTTTTTTCCGTTTTGTTAATGGAACTTTTTGTTAATAAATGAATCGATGTCTATAAATATCTGGTTCTTCGTACTTTGTTGCGACTCGCCAGGGGAGGGCAGTAACAGTGTGTGTGCGTGCGTGCGTGCGTGCGTGCGTGCGTGCGTGCGTGCGTGCGTGCGTGCGTGCGTGCGTGCGTGCGTGCGTGCGTGCGTGCGTGCGCGCGTGCGCGTGTGTGTCTGTGTGTGTGCGTGTGCGTGCGTGTGTGCGTGTGTGTGTGTGCTGTAACAGCCTCCCCTCCTCAATCCACTACCGCCCAGTGGTATTGGATGTTTGTGTTCCCAACTTTGGACCGCTGTTTCCCAGATACGGGACAAAACGAGGTGCAATACTTGTGAACATGTATGGTCCTGTTTTGTCTCTCTTTTATAATACAAAGTGTAACATGACTCTAATCGAAAAAACGCCATACTAGAAATTTATTTAATGGCACCTTTCATTGTAGCCACAGTGAACTGCAGAGGGCTGCAGAATAGGTCCAAAAGGGCCACTGTTTTCATGCACTCAGTGCGGTGCTGTAACTCCGGGGCATTCAATGAAAGTATCTTTTATTGGGGTTTCAAAGTCAGTTCCAATAAAAGCATTTTCTTTAAAAGCACATCAAATCGAACATCACCTTACATTAAAAAAAAACTTTAAAAAAAACACATTTACAGGGTAAATTTCCCCCACCATTTTGTTTTGCCCTTTAAAATACAAGATGCCGCAAAAAAATGACATCACATATGAAAATTATCTCCAAAGAGGAGAGAGGGGAAACAAAACAAAACAAAAACACGAACAAAAGTCCTTCCCTGTTTGTCAGGTGGGTCACAATGTTCCTTCTCAACAAACCCAAAGGGCGACTGCAGCTCCTTCATACCTCTCCTTGTAAATGCTGTAATATCAGGCTTTTTATAATGATGAAGTGATGTATGTTAAAATATTTTTATTGGAAAGAATTTTTGTAACATCACATAAGTGTTAGTAAATGTTGGGCCGTGAGGCCTGCTTTGTTTAGTTAAGTTAGTTACGATAGGCCAGCCGGCTTTTATGATTTTATGACCCCTACTCGTATTTCCGAGCTACCAGATTGGTTATCTGGAACTACGGACATCACGCTGGGACCGTGTTGTAAACGTCACTTGTGTTGCCTGTGGAATTAATAAAAATGTAGTCCTTTGTTCCTACAACAACATAGGTTACATTAGAGTAAGGAGTGTGATCCATAGGTTACATTAGAGTAAGGAGTGTGATCCATAGGTTACATTAGAGTAAGGAGTGTGATCCATAGGTTACATTAGAGTAAGGAGTGTGATCCATAGGTTACATTAGAGTAAGGAGTGTGATCCATAGGTTACATTAGAGTAAGGAGTGTGATCCATAGGTTACATTAGAGTAAGGAGTGTGATCCATAGGTTACATTAGAGTAAGGAGTGTGATCCATAGGTTACATTAGAGTAAGGAGTGTGATCCATGGGTTACATTAGAGTAAGGAGTGTGATCCATAGGTTACATTAGAGTAAGGAGTGTGATCCATAGGTTACATTAGAGTAAGGAGTGTGATCCATAGGTTACATTAGAGTAAGGAGTGTGATCCATAGGTTACATTAGAGTAAGGAGTGTGATCCATAGGTTACATTAGAGTAAGGAGTGTGATCCATAGGTTACATTAGAGTAAGGAGTGTGATCCATAGGTTACATTAGAGTAAGGAGTGTGATCCATAGGTTACATTAGAGTAAGGAGTGTGATCCATAGGTTACATTAGAGTAAGGAGTGTGATCCATAGGTTACATTAGAGTAAGGAGTGTGATCCATAGGTTACATTAGAGTAAGGAGTGTGATCCATAGGTTACATTAGAGTAAGGAGTGTGATCCATAGGTTACATTAGAGTAAGGAGTGTGATCCATAGGTTACATTAGAGTAAGGAGTGTGATCCATAGGTTACATTAGAGTAAGGAGTGTGATCCATGGGTTACATTAGAGTAAGGAGTGTGATCCATAGGTTACATTAGAGTAAGGAGTGTGATCCATAGGTTACATTAGAGTAAGGAGTGTGATCCATAGGTTACATTAGAGTAAGGAGTTATAATGCGATTAATCTCACCTTCATAGCAGAGTGGGTGCACGCAGTTATCTTCTGATTCAATGCAAGATTAACTAATCAAATTGTAATTCACATTCATGAAATGGAGTAAAATTATTTCATTAACAAGATAATTTGATACAATTGGCATAAATTATCCTGGATTTTTAAAGCGTTGTACATGAAACGGGTCCCTGGTGTATGTGTGAGAGTGAGTAGTTGGGTGTGTGTGCGTGTGTGTGTGTGTGAGTAAGCGTGAGTAGTTTGTGTGTGTGTGTGTGTGTGTGTGTGTGTGTGTGTGTGTGAGTAAGCGTGAGTAGTTTGTGTGTGTGTGTGTGTGTGTGTGTGTGTGTGTGTGTGTGTGTGTGTGTGAGTAAGCGTGAGTAGTTGTTTGTGTGTGTGTGTGTGTGGGAGAGAGTGAGTAGCGTGTGTGTGTGTGTGTGTGTGTGTGTGTGTGTGTGAGTAAGCGTGAGTAGTTTGTGTGTGTGTGTGTGTGTGTGTGTGTGTGTGTGAGTAAGCGTGAGTAGTTGTTTGTGTGTGTGTGTGTGGGAGAGAGTGAGTAGCGTGTGTGTGTGTGTGAGTAAGCGTGAGTAGTTTGTGTGTGTGTGTGTGTGTGTGTGTGTGTGTGTGAGTAAGCGTGAGTTGTTTGTGAGTAGTTGAGTTTGTGTGGGAGAGTGTGAGTAGTTGAGTGTGTGTGCGCGTGAGAGAGTAGTTGCGTGTGTGTGTGTGTGTGTGTGTGTGTGCGCGTGAGAGAGTAGTTTGCGCGTGTGTGTGTGTGAGTAATTTGCATACTGAGTCTCTGTTGCCTGTGACTCTCTATGTGGATTCAGTGTGGGTTTAGACTTGGCTCGTTGTTTCCCACGGCGATGGCTCGGTGCCGGGCAGCGTTGCCGTGGCAGCAGGCTGTGCTGGGGATGTTGTTAGTGGCATGTCGGGGGCAGTGCAGTGTAGAGACTGTCCTGTCTCCAGACTGCAGTGTGTTCCTGTATAAGGGCTGCCCCCCTGCCGGGCTGGAGCACGCTACCTTACTCTACATCTGCCAGCGTCTGGCCGGCCAGCCGCGATTCCTCACCCTGTATGACACCATCGATCACATCCCCGTCTACTCCGCCTACAGCTTCAAACGCTCCGATGGCCTCAAACACGCCGACGTGTCCTGGATGTACGAGCCACAGGTACGCACTTCTCTCTCTCTCACTCCAACACCTGTTTCTGCAAACCGCAACTTTACCTGCTGTGAACATACTGATACAGCTCACCTGTGCAGCAAACTGCACCTTTACCTGCTCTGAAGCATCGCAGTGGTACAGTACTAGCATTAGCATTGCTGTGGTACGGTGCTAGCATTAGCATTGCTGTGGTACGGTGCTGGTATTAGCATTGCTGTGGTACGGTGCTGGTATTAGCATTGCTGTGGTACGGTGCTAGCATTAACATTGCTGTGGTACGGTGCTGGTATTAGCATTGCTGTGGTACGTTAGTTTCTGACTGAGGGAAGGAAAGCCATTATTTAATCTGACATTTAACAGCAGTTCATATTCCCAGCACAGTGTTAAATTTGCATTTACAGAAAGGCCGTCATTCTGATATGAAATTTACATTTGCAGCCCTTCCGTTGCATCTGATATCAGCATTTACATTTATAACTGGCCTGCTGTGTTAAACCGGGCTGGGCTGCTGGGTTACGCATTCAGCTGCAGTCCTCACTCTCGGCTGAGAATCGCATTTCAGCTTCTAAACAGCATCACTTCCCACTCTGGGCTGCAGTTGTCCTTACAACCTCACTGTTTCCTGTTGTGGGCTCCAGTTGTCCTTACATAACCTCACTGTTTCCTGTTGTGGGCTGCAGTTGTCCTTATAACCTCACTGTTTCCTGTTGTGGGCTCCAGTTGTCCTTACATAACCTCACTGTTTCCTGTTGTGGGCTCCAGTTGTCCTTACATAACCTCACTGTTTCCTGTTGTGGGCTGCAGTTGTCCTTATAACCTCACTGTTTCCTGTTGTGGGCTGCAGTTGTCCTTATAACCTCACTGTTTCCTGTTGTGGGCTCCAGTTGTCCTTACATAACCTCACTGTTTCCTGTTGTGGGCTCCAGTTGTCCTTACATAACCTCACTGTTTCCTGTTGTGGGCTCCAGTTGTCCTTACATAACCTCACTGTTTCCTGTTGTGGGCTGCAGTTGTCCTTACAACCTCACTGTTTCCTGTTGTGGGCTCCAGTTGTCCTTACATAACCTCACTGTTTCCTGTTGTGGGCTGCAGTTGTCCTTATAACCTCACTGTTTCCTGTTGTGGGCTCCAGTTGTCCTTACATAACTTCACTGTTTCCTGTTGTGGGCTCCAGTTGTCCTTACATAACCTCACTGTTTCCTGTTGTGGGCTCCAGTTGTCCTTACATAACCTCACTGTTTCCTGTTGTGGGCTGCAGTTGTCCTTATAACCTCACTGTTTCCTGTTGTGGGCTGCAGTTGTCCTTATAACCTCACTGTTTCCTGTTGTGGGCTCCAGTTGTCCTTACATAACCTCACTGTTTCCTGTTGTAGGCTCCAGTTGTCCTTACATAACCTCACTGTTTCCTGTTGTGGGCTCCAGTTGTCCTTACATAACCTCACTGTTTCCTGTTGTGGGCTCCAGTTGTCCTTACATAACCTCACTGTTTCCTGTTGTGGGCT
>CM056381.1:50459804-50477971 GCA_029718625.1 Synaphobranchus kaupii
TTTTTGGTTCCTAAAATAAGTGTAAAATGTGTCATACCTGTTAGACAAGGAATGAATGATCTCCACCTATTGGTTCTGCTGCAGCAATGGGAGGAGTTTTCCAAACAAGCTGCCACCCAGCCTGAGACTTGGGTGAGTCACACAGGTTAGTGTTGATAAAGCAGGTACCTCCATGTCTGCTCAAAATGAATAATTTCCACCTGGTACCACACTGGACTTGAGCCTGTTATCGGGCATTAGCACGTTATTGGACATTAACTTGTTTTTGGCCTTTAGCATATTGGGCATTAGCCTGTTATTGGGTATTAGCACATTATTCGGCTTTAGCATATTAGGCATTAGCCTGTTATTGGGTATTAGCACATTATTGGGCTTTAGCATATTGAGCATTAGCCTGTTATTGGGTATTAGCTCATTATTGGGCTTTAGCATATTGGGCATTAGCCTGTTATTGGGTATTAGCACATTATTGGGCTTTAGCATATTGGGCATTAGCCTGTTATTGGGTATTAGCACATTATTGGGCTTTAGCATATTGGGCATTAGCCTGTTATTGGGTATTAGCATATTGGGCATTAGCCTGTTATTGGGTATTAGCACATTATTGGGCTTTATCATATTAGGCATTAGCCTGTTATTGGGTATTAGCAAATTATTGGGCTTTAGCATATTGGGCATTAGCCTGTTATTGGGTATTAGCACATTATTGGGCTTTAGCATATTGGGCATTAGCCTGTTATTGGGTATTAGTACATTATTGGGCTTTAGCATATTAGGCATTAGCCTGTTATTGGGTATTAGCATATTGGGCATTAGCCTGTTATTGGGCTTTAGCATATTAGGCATTAGTCTGTTATTGGACATTAACTTGTTTCTGTCCTTTAGCATATTGGGCATTAGCCTGTTATTGGGTATTAGCACATTATTGGACATTAACTTGTTTTTGGGCTTTAGCATATTGGGTATTAGCACATTATTGGGCTTTAGCATATTAGGCATTAGCCTGTTATTGGGTATTAGCACATTATTGGGCATTAGCACGTTATTGGATATTAGCACATTATTGGGCTTTAGCATATTGGGCATTAGCCTGTTATTGGGCATTAGCACGTTATTGGATATTAGCACATTATTGGGCTTTAGCATATTGGGCATTAGCCTGTTATTGGGTATTAGCACATTATTGGGCTTTAGCATATTGAGCATTAGCCTGTTATTGGGTATTAGCTCATTATTGGGCTTTAGCATATTGGGCATTAGCCTGTTATTGGGTATTAGCACATTATTGGGCTTTAGCATATTGAGCATTAGCCTGTTATTGGGTATTAGCTCATTATTGGGCTTTAGCATATTGGGCATTAGCCTGTTATTGGGTATTAGCACATTATTGGGCTTTAGCATATTGGGCATTAGCCTGTTATTGGGTATTAGCATATTTGGCATTAGCCTGCTATTGGGTATTAGCACATTATTGGGCTTTAGCATATTGGGCATTAGCCTGTTATTGGGTATTAGCACATTATTGGGCTGTAGCATATTAGGCATTAGCCTGTTATTGGGTATTAGCACATTATTGGGCTTTAGCATATTGGGCATTAGCACGTTATTGGATATTAGCACATTATTGGGCTTTAGCATATTGGGCATTAGCCTGTTATTGGGTATTAGCATATTATTGGGCTTTAGCATATTGGGCATTAGCACATTATTGGGCTTTAGCATATTGTGCATTAGCACATTATTGGGCTTTAGTATATTGGGCATTAGCCTGTTATTGGGTATTAGCACATTATTGGGCATTAGCCTGTTATTGGGCTTTAGCATATTGGGCATTAGCCTGTTATTGGGCTTTAGCATATTGGGCATTAGCCTGTTATTGGCTATTAGCACATTAGTGAGCTTTAGCATATTGGGCATTAGCCTGTTATTGGGTATTATCACATTATTGGGCTTTAGCATATTGGGCATTAGCCTGTTATTGGGTAGTAGCACATTATTGGGCTTTAGCATATTGGGCATTAGCCTGTTATTGGGTATTAGCACATTATTGGGCTTTAGCATATTAGGCATTAGCCTGTTATTGGGCTTTAGCATATTGGGCATTAGCCTGTTATTGGGTATTAGCACATTATTGGGCTTTAGCATATTGGGCATTACCCTGTTATTGGGTATTAGCACATTATTGGGCTTTAGCATATTGGGCATTAGCCTGTTATTGGGCTTTAGCATATTGGGCATTAGCCTGTTATTGGGCTTTAGCATATTGGGCATTAGCCTGTTATTGCGTATTAGCACATTATTGGGCTTTAGCATATTGGGCATTAGCCTGTTATTGGGTATTAGCACATTATTGGGCTTTAGCATATTGGGCATTAGCCTGTTATTGGGTATTAGCACATTATTGGGCTTTAGCATATTGGGCATTAGCCTGTTATTGGGTATTAGCACATTATTGGGCTTTAGCATATTAGGCATTAGCCTGTTATTGGGTATTAGCACATTATTGGGCTTTAGCATATTGGGCATTAGCACGTTATTGGATATTAGCACAATATTGGGCTTTAGCATATTGGGCATTAGCCTGTTATTGGGTATTAGCACATTATTGGGCTTTAGCATATTGGGTATTAGCCTGTTATTGGGTATTAGCACATTATTGGGCATTAGCCTGTTATTGGGCTTTAGCATATTGGGCATTAGCCTGTTATTGGGCTTTAGCATATTGGGCATTAGCCTGTTATTGGGTATTAGCACATTATTGGGCATTAGCCTGTTATTGGGCTTTAGCATATTGGGCATTAGCCTGTTATTGGGCTTTAGCATATTGGGCATTAGCCTGTTATTGGGTATTAGCACATTATTGGGCTTTAGCATATTGGGCATTAGCCTGTTATTGGGTATTAGCACATTATTGGGCTTTAGCATATTAGGCATTAGCCTGTTATTGGGTATTAGCACATTATTGGGCTTTAGCATATTGGGCATTAGCCTGTTATTGGGTATTAGCATATTATTGGGCTTTAGCATATTGGGTATTAGCACATTATTGGGTTTTAGCATATTTTGCTTTAGCATATTGAGCATTAGCACATTATTGGGCTTTAGCATATTGGGCATTAGCACATTATTGCGCTTTAGCATATTGGGCATTAGCACATTATTGGGCTTTAGCATATTGGGCATTAGCCTGTTATTGGGTATTAGCACATTATTGGGCATTAGCCTGTTATTGGGCTTTGGCATATTGGGCATTAGCCTGTTATTGGGCTTTAGCATATTGGGCATTAGCCTGTTATTGGGCTTTAGCACATTAGTGGGCTTTAGCATATTGGGCATTAGCCTGTTATTGGGTATTAGCACATTATTGGGCTTTAGCATATTGGGCTTTAGCATATTGGGCATTAGCACATTATTGGGCATTAGCACAATATTTGATGTTAGCACATTATTGGGCATTAGCATATTGAGCATCAACTTGTTATTGGGCATTAGCACGTTATTAAACATTAGCCTGTTATTGGGTATTAGCACATTATTGGGCTTTAGCATATTGGGCATTAGCACGTTATTGGGCATTAGCACAATATTTGACGTTAACACATTATTGGGCATTAGCATGTTATCGGACAAAAGCACGTTATTGAACATTGCTTTGGCATGTTATTGGGGATAAGCCTGTTGTTGGGCATTAGTCTGTTTTTGGTCATTAGCACATTAATGTGCATTAGCATGTTATCGGCCATTAGCATGTTATAATAATACAATATATGTTATAATAATTAAATGTTTCAAACGCCTGGTGCTGTCACAGGTCCAACAGAGTGTGCAGAGCATAGTAGACCCTCTACAGTTTGCCTACCACCTGAACAGAGGAGTTAATGATGCTCTGCTGACACTGCTTCACCTGGTCAAATCCCATCTGGACACATGAAAGTCCTACATCAGACTGATGTTTGTAGACTTCTCTAGTGCGTTCAACACAATCCAACCACACCTAATGGCTAAGAAGCTGCTGAAGATGAACCTCAACCCTCATCTTATCCTCTGGGTCATGTCCTTAACTGACAGACCTCAGTGGGTTAGATATAAAGGCCACTGCAGAACCACCAAGACCATCTCTACTGGCTCACCACAAGGCTCTGTAGTTTATCCAGTGTTATTCACACTCTACACCGATGACTGCCAAAGCAACTGTCCTGAGATCACTTTCATCAAGTACTCAGATGATACAGTAATTGTGGACTCATCCAACTCTGATGACAAGCTTCAATCTGCTGTCAGCCAGTTCCAACAGTGGTGTGAAGTCAATTTCTTGGACTTGAATGTGGAGAAGACTAAAGAAATCGCCATCGACTTCCGGCGTGAGCTGTCCCCGCTGAGGCCCCTTACCATCGGAGCCAAAACAGTTGAAAGAGTGGATACCATCATAGATAATAAACTGACCTTTGAGGCAAATTGTCATCAAGTGCATGCATCCTCCGGAAACTTAGGAATTTGGACATGAGCCAGCCAGTACTGCAAGCATTTTACACCTGCTTCCTTGAGTCAGTGCTGACCTTTAGCCTAACACCTTGGTTTGGCTCATTAAGTGAAATCAGGGTGACAGTACAGGCTACTAAAATCATAGGGAAACAGCAAAAACCTCTGAAACATCTGTATGAGAAGGGTACAATTAAAAAAAGAAAGAGGATATGGACATCTCAAGACAGTACAGTGGGGTGAAAAAAATGTTGCCACCCCTGGTCAAAATGCCTTTATAACAGCTTGCAAACGCTTACTGTAGCCAACTCAGTCTTTCAAATCTTGCTTTTGGAATTTTTCCCCATTCTTCCTGGCAGAACACGTCTAGCTCAGAAATATTCTTCAGCCTCCTTACATGCATGGCATGTTTGAGATCTGTCCTCAGATTTTCAATAATATTCAAGTCTGGGGACTGTGGTGGCTATTCCAAAACCTTCATCTGTTTTTCCTGGAGGCACTTCATGGTTGATTTTGAGGTATGCTTTGGATCATTGTCTTGTTGGAATACCCAACCTCTCTTCAACTTCAATGTCTGGACTGACCTTCGAACATTGGCCTCTAGACTTTCTTTATATTTGGTGGAATCCATTCTTCCTTCCACCCGCACAATATTTCCTGTGCCCCCCGCTGCCACACAACCCCAAAGCATAATGGATCCACCTCCATGCTTAACAGTTGGCAAGGTGTTCTCTACAAATGCTTCACCCTTTTTTCTCCAAACATACCTTCTTTGGTTGTAGCCAAAAAGTTAAATTTTGGTTTTGTCAGTCCAAAGCACATTGTTCCAAAAAGCTTCAGGCTTCTCAAGATTTCCTTTTGCATACTTCAGACACTTAAAGGCTTGTTTCTGGAACTCTGCCATGTAGGTCTTTGTTGTTTAAAGTATGTTGTATTGTTGTCCTGTGAACAACTACACCTGCGTCTGCTACTCTTTTTTGCAGCTCTTTTGCAGTGATGTGTGGGTTCTTCTGAGCATTTCTCACCAGGTCTCGGGCCATTCAATCTGAATAAGTTCTTGGTCTTCCAGATCTTGCCTTGACTTCAACTGTTCAATTTATCTTCCGTTTTCTGATAATGTTTCTGACTGTAAAAATAAGTATTAAAAATGAGTTTTTTTTAGCCTTCTCCTTGTTGATGGAAGTGAACTATCTTGATTCTGATATCCTTGGACAACTGTTTAGAGGAACCCATGGTTATTAACACCAGACAGAACAGCCACTGCAGTCGGATGCTTTAGAAGGCATGGAATTACTTCAGAATAAATAGTTCAACCCTGTAATTATATTCACCTGAACCATTGAAGCCATAATGAGTAAACCACCTGGGCCTGGGCCTTAGAAATTATCTTTTTAAAAAGTAACAAAGAATAATCCAAAAGGGTTCCCAAACTTTTGCACAGGGCCTTTTTCCTTTTTTTATTATTTTGAAACTGTAAAAAAATTCAAATAAAAAGTAATCTTGCTTTAAAATTTAAATAAATGTGTCATGTTTAACTTTGTACCATTTAGAGGTCAGGTTAGCTTCTGTTCACTTAGATATTAATTGTAATTTTTAAAAAATGCCCACATTTTTGCACCCCACTGTAAAGGCAGATGAGGAACTGTTATTGCTTTTGATGCTCAATTTTTCATAATAATTAATAATCAATTTAATATAATATAATTTTGATAACAATAGTAATTTTAATCATAATCATAATGTTACATAATCATAATACTCCACCTATACCTTCACTATAATGTGACACATCTTATTCAATTGAATGTCTTTATTTAAGATGTGTGCATCTGCCCCACTATCTTTTTTACTGCTGGCAACTACAACTGAAGTTCCCTCACAGGAAAAATAATAATTATTCTATTCTATTAGACATTTGCATGTTGCTGGACATGAGCCAGTATGTGTAGACCTGCAATATTTGGCCCACAGAATACCATCATCTGTAAGGCCCAACAGCAGGTCCTGATGCTTCTAATGTATGATGTCTGACTTTTTTTTTCATTCCAAGCATGCTGTTTTACCAGCGCTTCATTCTGGCTGACCTTATAAGGCTTCTAGCAGACGTAGAATCACCCGGCATCTCAACAACAGGTGAAGTAACAGTTTTAAATCCAGCTGAGAGTCACGTTTTTTTTAATCTCTTCTCAGGAGATCAAGTTACACATTCAGAGCAACGCGTATTTTACATAGCATGAAGTGTCCATTGATAACTTTATAACTGATAGCCAACACTGTATCGCAGCGCCCCGTCCAGTCTGTGAGAGGCTCTTTGTTCCCAAAACCCCTGTTTTACATTAGGATAGCAATAGGCTCACGAATAGACCACATGTTCAGCTGCCTGGTAGATGTCCTGACTCTTAGCGCTGGGATCAGCAGACCAAACTCGCGTATAAAATGGGAGTCTCCTGAATCCTCTAAGTCCTGATTAGCATAATAATAATAATAAAGACATTGATAAGTAAAAAAAGGACTGCGTAAAATGAGAAGGTATGGCTCATAATAAAAGTGAGTTTTAACAGATTTTAAATTTTGTCCTTTGTAAGGCCCAGATGAAGAGAGAGAGTTTATTCTACATGAACACAAAGGTTCTGATATTCTTTAAAGTGTCATCATTCAAAATGCCATTATTATGTTATAACAATAATAATAATAATGGTAAATACAGGATTATGTATTTGTATAAATATACTTATTACTATACATATAATCATGTGCGACACTTCCATTATTATAACAACATTTTTCCAACAATTGTTTACAGACAGATTATTTCACTTTTAATTCACTATATCACAATTCCAGTGAGTCAGAAGTTTACATACACTAAGTTGAGTGTGCCTTTAAATCTTTAGTATTTGGTCGCATATCCTTTGGCTTTGCATGCCATGACTTCCTGATTTCTGTGACCCAACAACATCAAAATACTCTTGATATCTTATTTTCTGGTACTCTTACAAGCGATACTATAATGTCTCTGCATTTCAATGGATCTCTATGGGAATTGGGGGGTGGGACTAGATTTAGCTGTAAATGACACTGGAACAGTATGGAACACATGGTTGGCTAAATGGCTCTAAGTCATCAAGGGTCTGACATATCAAACAAACCTTAAACCATCACTCTGCTGCCAGAAATAGTAGATATGGATGGATAACTTGAAGGGTTTCTTCTCCTGACTTATTTTTCTATAGAGTTCAATAGGAAAATTTGTCAGGAGAAACAAGAGGGGAGAGGGGGAGCAGCAGTAAACAGAGATACTGGAGCCCTGGGCTGTGTCCGAATCAGAGCCCTATCTACTGCGCCCTGTCTCCTGCGAACAGTGCACTGTGTCCGAATCAGAGCCCTATCTACTGTGCCCTGTCTCCTGCGAACAGTGCACTGGCAGAAGTGTGCTGTTTAATGTGCACTGTTTAGCAGTCCGCAAAAAGTATTCACCATACTATTGTCCAACTGCACTGTCGAAGTGTCGTAAGCAGGTCCTTAGACGTCCAACCAGTGTTGCCATGTCTGCGGTGTAGGAATTCTGTCCTTTGTAAAGTAAAACTCGGAGTTCCAAAGTTTAGGTCAATAGCAATTTAATTATAATGCAAAATAGTCTTCATTACAGTATACAAGATACCGGGTAATCGTAAGGCAGTTCAATCACAAAATAGTGTTGTGTGGGGTACAAGCTTTATACCCCAAACCTGAAATAAAATGCTGACATAGAATGCAGGTTCCTGTCCCTGATTGGGTGACAGGCAAACAAATGGACATTGTATGTGGTGTGGGAGGGAACCAAATGGTTATTGTCACCTAGGTATGCTGGCTAACTCCCGTCTCACACCCTAGCGGTGCCGTCGTCACCAGGCTTTGTTTCTAACCCCCCCTTGATCATTGAGTAAGGCTGATTGTGTTAGGTGACCATCCAAGAACATTGAAGCAGGAAATGTATTTTTCCCTACAGCGGTTTTACAGCTAAATTGGGATACTTTGAAAGTGCAGTCACGGGTAAAAATGAAAAGTCGCAAAAAGTTTAAAAAAAAAAAGTTTAAAAAGTAAAAACATGATGATTTCTATTTAAAATACGTTGGTTTCGGTTAAAAATAGCCTATAATTTGGGCTAGTTTTGAGTCGTCATTTGGCTGGAGAGTCTTACAAGATCTGGCAACCCTGCGCCCCACTCTTGCGCTGCCATGTCACGTGTTGTTTTTGTTGTATTTAAAGGAAACGTCAGCGAAGCTGCGCCTCATTCTTTAAAAAGGAAGCTTCACGTCATATTTATGTGACCAAAATGTTTGTGTACTTCTTGAAAAGTGTGCTCCAGAATGTACTCAGCGAAACCCCGGAAGTAAGTGTGTCATCCGGGTGTTTGAAGTTTACTGCAATTTGAAAAATCTTTGCGCACTCTACGACTTTTTCGCCCTATCTGCTTACCAAGGCTACTCAACAGTGTGGAAAAGTGCTGATTCGGACACAGCCCAGGTGCTGCTCCGTTCAGGACTGGTCCATTTTAAACAGAATTAATGAGCCACTAACAGGTGCACCTGTGCGGCTCCCAAACAACACAGCAATAAAACAACATTAGCATTAGCCTGCATCAGTAAAACCCCCTCCAACATTAGCATTAGCCTGCATAAGTAAAACCCCCTCCAACATTAGCATTAGCCTGCATCAGTAAAACCCCCTCCAACATTAGCATTAGCCTGCATCAGTAAAACCCCCTCCAACATTAGCATTAGCCTGCATAAGTAAAACCCCCTCCAACATTAGCATTAGCCTGCATCAGTAAAACCCCCTCCAACATTAGCATTAGCCTGCATCAGTAAAACCCCCTCCAACATTAGCATTAGCCTGCATCAGTAAAACCCCCTCCAACATTAGCATTAGCCTGCATCAGTAAAACCCCCTCCAACATTAGCATTAGCCTGCATCAGTAAAACCCCCTCCAACATTAGCATTAGCCTGCATCAGTAAAAGCCCCTCCAATATTAGCATTAGCCTGCATAAGTAAAACCCCCTCCAACATTAGCATTAGCCTGCATCAGTAAAAGCCCCTCCAACATTAGCATTAGCCTGCATCAGTAAAACCCCCTCCAACATTAGCATTAGCCTGTATCAGTAAAACCCCCTCCAACATTAGCATTAGCCTGTATCAGTAAAACCCCCTCCAACATTAGCATTAGCCTGCATCAGTAAAACCCCCTCCAACATTAGCATTAGCCTGCATCAGTAAAACCCCCTCCAACATTAGCATTAGCCTGTATCAGTAAAACCCCCTCCAACATTAGCATTAGCCTGTATCAGTAAAACCCCCTCCAACATTAGCATTAGCCTGCATCAGTAAAACCCCCTCCAACATTAGCATTAGCCTGCATCAGTAAAACCCCCTCCAACATTAGCATTAGCCTGCATCAGTAAAACCCCCTCCAACATTAGCATTAGCCTGCATCAGTAAAACCCCCTCCAACATTAGCATTAGCCTGTATCAGTAAAACCCCCTCCAACATTAGCATTAGCCTGCATCAGTAAAAGCCCCTCCAATATTAGCATTAGCCTGCATCAGTAAAAGCCCCTCCAACATTAGCATTAGCCTGCATAAGTAAAACCCCCTCCAACATTAGCATTAGCCTGCATCAGTAAAAGCCCCTCCAACATTAGCATTAGCCTGCATCAGTAAAAGCCCCTCCAACATTAGCATTAGCCTGCATCAGTAAAAGCCCCTCCAACATTAGCATTACCCTGCATCAGTAAAAGCCCCTCCAACATTAGCATTAGCCTGCATCAGTAAAAGGCCCTCCAACATTAGCATTAGCCTGCATCAGTAAAAGCCCCTCCAACATTAGCATTAGCCTGCATCAGTAAAAGCCCCTCCAACATTAGCATTACCCTGCATCAGTAAAACCCCCTCCAACATTAGCATTAGCCTGCATCAGTAAAAGCCCCTCCAACATTAGCATTAGCCTGCATAAGTAAAACCCCCTCCAACATTAGCATTAGCCTGCATCAGTAAAAGCCCCTCCAACATTAGCATTAGCCTGCATCAGTAAAACCCCCTCCAACATTAGCATTAGCCTGTATCAGTAAAACCCCCTCCAACATTAGCATTAGCCTGCATCAGTAAAACCCCCTCCAACATTAGCATTAGCCTGCATCAGTAAAAGCCCCTCCAACATTAGCATTACCCTGCATCAGTAAAACCCCCTCCAACATTAGCATTAGCCTGCATCAGTAAAAGCCCCTCCAACATTAGCATTACCCTGCATCAGTAAAACCCCCTCCAACATTAGCATTAGCCTGCATCAGTAAAAGCCCCTCCAACATTAGCATTAGCCTGCATCAGTAAAACCCCCTCCAACATTAGCATTAGCCTGTATCAGTAAAACCCCCTCCAACATTAGCATTAGCCTGCATCAGTAAAACCCCCTCCAACATTAGCATTAGCCTGTATCAGTAAAACCCCCTCCAACATTAGCATTAGCCTGCATCAGTAAAAGCCCCTCCAACATTAGCATTACCCTGCATCAGTAAAACCCCCTCCAACATTAGCATTAGCCTGCATCAGTAAAAGCCCCTCCAACATTAGCATTAGCCTGCATAAGTAAAACCCCCTCCAACATTAGCATTAGCCTGCATCAGTAAAAGCCCCTCCAACATTAGCATTAGCCTGCATCAGTAAAACCCCCTCCAACATTAGCATTAGCCTGTATCAGTAAAACCCCCTCCAACATTAGCATTAGCCTGCATCAGTAAAACCCCCTCCAACATTAGCATTAGCCTGCATCAGTAAAAGGCCCTCCAACATTAGCATTAGCCTGCATAAGTAAAACCCCCTCCAACATTAGCATTAGCCTGCATCAGTAAAAGCCCCTCCAACATTAGCATTAGCCTGCATCAGTAAAACCCCCTCCAACATTAGCATTAGCCTGCATCAGTAAAAGCCCCTCCAACATTAGCATTAGCCTGCATCAGTAAAAGCCCCTCCAACACAGCCAGCTATATCATTCACAATGCTAATCATGTCATTTACAGCTAATTAAATAATTAGCAGGGGTTGTAAAACTAAGCAGAAATTATGAAAGGATAACCTTGAATGAGTTTAAAAAGCTGTCCTACACTCCTGGGGGAGGGGGGTTAATCTGGGCAGGATGAACAGACAGAATGGCTCTGTGTGATAGCAGTTTCAGGGAAAAAAATACACCTTTATTCTCTCTCTCACTCTCTTTCTCTGACAGTTCTCTCTCCCGATTCCCCTCAGGTTCGTCTTTTCTCTCTCTATCCCTCCCTCCCTTCATCTTGTGTTTTATGTCTGTAATTTTAACAAACACAGACACACACACAGTATAAATGTATATGATGCAGTTATAAAAGGGTTATGTGTGCGTGACTCTACTGATAGAGTCCAAATGTACTTTGTCAGAGTTGATTCATTTGTGTGGGGGAAGGCAGTGTGTGTGTCCTATTGCTCATAGAACCATAACCTTTACAAAGGAAGTTTACCAGAACTTATTGGTCTAAACTGATTATGTGTAGAAGTGTCAACCTTGATCAGGTCAAATAAACAATGAACGACGTAATGCACCTGTCAGTTATCTGCTACAGGTAAGATGTTCAGCCCATCCAGATACACCCAATTTTAGTAAATTTTGCACAACCTATGTTTTTATATTTTTTATGTTTTATATTTTTATGATAACACAGGGTATCTTCCATACTATTCCGGTTAATGTGCTCAGGCTGAGACGGTGTATATAAAGTCATGCTGTGGTTTGCCAATCTGCTCCTTGCTTTGCATATAGAGTCGATACCATTTAAATTTACTCTCCACTATAGAGCCGACGTCGATCATCCGGAAGGCATTACGCTATTCTGCAGCTACACCGATCTGTCAGAAGGAACTGGGCTACGTTATTCTGGCGACTACCATGCTGCAGTTAGCGCTGTGGGGTTTGGTTTGTGTCTCTGCGTGTTTCCCCAGCGTGGTGCTGGACTTTAATCACATCGAGCGCTGCAAAGACTCCCTGTATATGGGTACCCCGCCCAGGGGCTTCATTGACTTCCGACTGAAGAAGATCTGCCAGCGCTACGCAGACAGACCTCGCTATGTCACGCTGTACGACCCGCAGAAGCGCATCCCCGTTTACTCTGCGTACACCTTCAAGAAGGACCGAGGGTGACCGTCGCGTGGACTACCCCTGGATGTACGAGCCTCAGGTCAGTGCTTGCAAACATTATGGCTGCTGTTGGTGGCTGGTGAGTGTTGTAAATATATATACGTATATATATATATATATATATATATATATACACACACAGACAAATTAAAGGAAAAACCAACATAAAGTGTTTTAGAAGGTGTTGGGCCACCACGAGCCGCCAGAACAGCTTCAATGTGCCTTGGCATAGATTTTAGTCTCTGGAACTCTACTGGAGGGATAGAACACCATGCTTCCAAAAGTTATTCCCTCATTTGGTGTTTTGATGATGGTGGTGGAGAGCGCTGTGTAACACGTCAGTCCAAAATCTCCCATAGGTGTTCAATTGGGTTGAGATCTGGTGACTGTGAAGGCCATAGCATTACGGCTGGGTTTCAAACCTCAATACTTTTTGAGCACCGACCGGATCATGTCCGTAGCACTGAGTATCGAAAACTGTCAGCGTATCGAAGAAGTATTTGGTGCCAATTTTCTGTACTTTTTGTCAAAATTTTCTAAAATTATCTGATAAGCACCAAATTTTTTGCCCCACCAGGGGAACTCTTTCTTGTTTTTATTCTTGGATCAGGTTTTTCTTGATTTAAATCATAATTTTCTTCATTTTATACAGCTGTTGGAGTTCACAACATTAAACACTGAAGCATTTGAGAAGTTTTAGCTTATTTTGTTAAATGAGAATTTTTTTTTTGGATATTGTTGAAAAATGTGTTTACACTGAGCAAAGAAAGGTGTTGAAAAAAGGTATCGATTTGGCATCGGTATCGAACACCAGGTATCGGTATTGAAAAATTTCAAACAATACCCAGCCCTACATAGCATATGATTCACATCATTTTCATACTCATGAAACCATTCAGGTTTGACCCCTCATGCCCTGTGGATGGGGGCATTTTCATCCTGGAAGAGACCACTCCCATCAGGATAGAAATGTTTCATCATAGGATAAATGTGATCACTCATAATAACTGTATTGATTTGCAGTGACCCTTCCCTCTAAGGGGACAAGTGGACCCAAACCATGCCAGGATAATGCCCCCCCACAGCATAACAGAGCCACCGGACCCCCTCACTGTAGGGGTTTATCCTTTAATAACAGAGCCACCGGACCCCCTCACTGTAGGGGTTTATCCTTTAACAGAGCCACCGGACCCCCTCACTGTAGGGGTTTATCCTTTAACAGAGCCACCGGACCCCCTCACTGTAGGGGTTTATCCTTTAATAACAGAGCCACCGGGACCCCCTCACTGTAGGGGTTTCTCCTTTAACAGAGCCACCGGACCCCCTCACTGTAGGGGTTTATCCTTTAATAACAGAGCCACCGGACCCCCTCACTGTAGGGGTTTCTCCTTTAATAACAGAGCCACCGGACCCCCTCACTGTAGGGGTTTATCCTTTAACAGAGCCACCGGACCCCCTCACTGTAGGGGTTTCTCCTTTAACAGAGCCACTGGACCCCCTCACTGTAGGGGTTTTATCCTTTAACAGAGCCACCGGACCCCCTCACTGTAGGGGTTTATCCTTTAACAGAGCCACCGGACCCCCCTCACTGTAGTGGTTTCTCCTTTAACAGAGCCACCGGACCCCCTCACTGTAGGGGTTTATCCTTTAATAACAGAGCCACCGGACCCCCTCACTGTAGGGGTTTCTCCTTTAACAGAGCCACCGGACCCCCTCACTGTAGGGGTTTCTCCTTTAACAGAGCCACTGGACCCCCTCACTGTAGGGGTTTATCCTTTAACAGAGCCACCGGACCCCCTCACTGTAGGGGTTTCTCCTTTAACAGAGCCACCGGACCCCCTCACTGTAGGGGTTTCTCCTTTAACAGAGCCACTGGACCCCCTCACTGTAGGGGTTTATCCTTTAACAGAGCCACTGGACCCCCTCACTGTAGGGGTTTCTCCTTTAACAGAGCCACCGGGCCCCCTCACTGTAGGGGTTTCTCCTTTAACAGAGCCACTGGACCCCCTCACTGTAGGGGTTTCTCCTTTAACAGAGCCACCGGACCCCCTCACTGTAGGGGTTTCTCCTTTAACAGAGCCACCGGACCCCCTCACTGTAGGGGTTTCTCCTTTAACAGAGCCACTGGACCCCCTCACTGTAGGGGTTTATCCTTTAATAACAGAGCCACCGGACCCCCTCACTGTAGGGGTTTATCCTTTAACAGAGCCACCGGACCCCCTCACTGTAGGGGTTTCTCCTTTAATAACAGAGCCACCGGACCTCCTCACTGTAGGGGTTTATCCTTTAACAGAGCCACCGGACCCCCTCACTGTAGGGGTTTATCCTTTAACAGAGCCACCGGACCCCCTCACTGTAGGGGTTTCTCCTTTAACAGAGCCACCGGACCCCCCTCACTGTAGGGGTTTCTCCTTTAACAGAGCCACTGGACCCCCTCACTGTAGGGGTTTATCCTTTAACAGAGCCAGCGGACCCCCTCACTGTAGGGGTTTATCCTTTAACAGAGCCACCGGACCCCCTCACTGTAGTGGTTTATCCTTTAACAGAGCCACCGGACCCCCTCACTGTAAGGGTTTATCCTTTAACAGAACCACCGGACCCCCTCACTGTAGGGGTTTATCCTTTAACAGAGCCACCGGACCCCCTCACTGTAGGGGTTTATCCTTTAATAACAGAGCCACCGGACCCCCTCACTGTAGGGGGTTTATCCTTTAATAACAGAGCCACCGGACCTCCTCACTGTAGGGGTTTCTCCTTTAACAGAGCCACCGGACCCCCTCACTGTAGGGGTTTCTCCTTTAACAAAGCCACCGGACCCCCCTCACTATAGGGGTTTATCCTTTAACAGAGCCACCGGACCCCCTCACTGTAGGGGTTTATCCTTTAACAGAGCCACCGGACCTCCTCACTGTAGGGGTTTATCCTTTAATAACAGAGCCACCGGACCTCCTCACTGTAGGGGTTTATCCTTTAACAGAGCCACCGGACCCCCTCACTGTAGGGGTTTCTCCTTTAACAGAGCCACCGGACCCCTCACTGTAGGGGTTTATCCTTTAACAGAGCCACTGGACCCCCTCACTGTAGGGGTTTTCTCCTTTAACAGAGCCACCCGAACCTCCACACTGTAGGGGTTTATCCTTTAACAGAGCCACCGGACCCCCCTCACTGTAGGGGTTTTTCCTTTAACAGAGCCACCGGACCCCCTCACTGTAGGGGTTTATCCTTTAACAGAGCCACCGGACCCCCTCACTGTAGGGGTTTATCCTTTAATAACAGAGCCACCGGACCCCCCTCACTGTAGGGGTTTATCCTTTAACAGAGCCACCGGACCCCCTCACTGTAGGGGTTTATCCTTTAACAGAGCCACCGGACCCCCTCACTGTAGGGGTTTATCCTTTAACAGAGCCACCGGACCCCCTCACTGTTGGGGTTTTTCCTTTAACAGAGCCACCGGGACCCTCCTCACTGTAGGGGTTTCTCCTTTAACAGAGCCACCGGACCCCCTCACTGTAGGGGTTTATCCTTTAACAGAGCCACCGGACCCCCTCACTGTAGGGGTTTATCCTTTAATAACAGAGCCACCGGACCCCCTCACTGTAGGGGTTTATCCTTTAACAGAGCCACCGGACCCCCTCACTGTAGGGGTTTATCCTTTAATAACAGAGCCACCGGACCCCCTCACTGTAGGGGTTTATCCTTTAACAGAGCCACCGGACCCCCTCACTGTAGGGGTTTATCCTTTAACAGAGCCACCGGACCCCCTCACTGTAGGGGTTTATCCTTTAACAGAGCCACCGGACCCCCTCACTGTTGGGGTTTTTCCTTTAACAGAGCCACCGGACCTCCTCACTGTAGGGGTTTCTCCTTTAACAGAGCCACCGGACCCCCTCACTGTAGGGGTTTATCCTTTAACAGAGCCACCGGACCCCCTCACTGTAGGGGTTTATCCTTTAATAACAGAGCCACCGGACCCCCACACTGTAGGGGTTTATCCTTTAATAACAGAGCCACCGGACCCCCACACTGTAGGGGTTTATCCTTTAACAGAGCCACCGAACCCCCTCACTGTAGGGGTTTATCCTTTAACAGAGCCACCGGACCCCCTCACTGTAGGGGTTTATCCTTTAACAGAGCCACCGGACCCCCTCACTGTAGGGGGTTTATCCTTTAACAGAGCCACCGGACCCCCTCACTGTAGGGGTTTCTCCTTTAACAGAGCCACCGGACCCCCTCACTGTAGGGGTTTCTCCTTTAACAGCCACCGGACCCCCTCACTGTAGGGGTTTCTCCTTTAACAGAGCCACCGGGACCCCCTCACTGTAGGGGTTTTCTCCTTTAACAGAGCCACTGGACCCCCTCACTGTAGGGGTTTATCCTTTAACAGAGCCACTGGACCCCCTCACTGTAGGGGTTTATCCTTTAACAGAGCCAGCGGACCCCCCTCACTGTAGGGGTTTATCCTTTAATAACAGAGCCAGCGGACCCCCTCACTGTAGGGGTTTATCCTTTAACAGAGCCACCGGACCCCCCTCACTGTAGGGGTTTATCCTTTAACAGAACCACCGGACCCCCTCACTGTAGGGGTTTATCCTTTAACAGAGCCACCGGACCCCTCACTGTAGGGGTTTATCCTTTAATAACAGAGCCACCGGACCCCCTCACTGTAGGGGTTTATCCTTTAATAACAGAGCCACCGGACCTCCTCACTGTAGGGGTTTCTCCTTTAACAGAGCCACCGGACCCCCTCACTGTAGGGGTTTCTCCTTTAACAAAGCCACCGGACCCCCTCACTATAGGGGTTTATCCTTTAACAGAGCCACCGGACCCCCTCACTGTAGGGGTTTATCCTTTAACAGAGCCACCGGACCTCCTCACTGTAGGGGGTTTATCCTTTAATAACAGAGCCACCGGACCTCCTCACTGTAGGGGTTTATCCTTTAACAGAGCCACCGGACCCCCCTCACTGTAGGGGTTTCTCCTTTAACAGAGCCACCGGACCCCTCACTGTAGGGGTTTATCCTTTAACAGAGCCACCGGACCCCCTCACTGTAGGGGTTTCTCCTTTAACAGAGCCACCGGACCTCCACACTGTAGGGGTTTATCCTTTAACAGAGCCACCGGACCCCCTCACTGTAGGGGTTTATCCTTTAACAGAGCCACCGGACCCCCTCACTGTAGGGGTTTATCCTTTAATAACAGAGCCACCGGACCCCCTCACTGTAGGGGTTTATCCTTTAACAGAGCCACCGGACCCCCTCACTGTAGGGGTTTATCCTTTAACAGAGCCACCGGACCCCCTCACTGTAGGGGTTTATCCTTTAACAGAGCCACCGGACCCCCTCACTGTAGGGGTTTCTCCTTTAACAAAGCCACCGGACCCCCTCACTATAGGGGTTTATCCTTTAACAGAGCCACCGGACCCCCTCACTGTAGGGGTTTATCCTTTAACAGAGCCACCGGACCTCCTCACTGTAGGGGTTTATCCTTTAATAA